>JALLBB010001679.1:0-11352 GCA_036939735.1 Discostella stelligera
AGAGAAAAGAATTCCGGGATAGCTCCAATGCGACAGCAACAGAGAAAAGCGTCACAAACCTCTCACTCAATCCATTTCCATTACCATTACTACTAGCCTTGCCGCTGTGGGGGAGGTGACTCCACTCCATCTAACTCTTCCTCTCCAGTACGAATCTAATGTGTGCCGGCCTTCACTAACTGCATTATTCACCCCCTCCTCTCAACAGCATGGATAACATGGTGAACACAACAAGCAAGACGGAGAAGGATGAGATTGTGGATGATCACCCAATCCTCGAGTTCAAGGCCCAAAACATAAACCCCGTCAAATGTCCATTCGCCAACGACAGCGTCTCCTTCACTCTCCGTCCTTCGTCCTGTCTCCACCTCGCGGGAAGTTCCGGTGCCGGCAAGAGCACGCTCTCGAGTTACATCGCTGGCTTACTCACCCCTCGCCGCGGAAATCGGCTCCTCTGCAACACCTTGGGTATTCACATTGTGGAATGCAAATGGAATGGTGACATACCTCAGGGCGAACGGGTGGGCATGTTATTCCAACAAACAACATTGCTCGATTCACTGACCGTCGCGGGAAACGTATGCATGGCGTTGGAATACTGCCCTTCTGCAAGGAACGGTAAAGAACTATTGACAATGGAGCAGAAGCGTGCGACTGTGAAGGGATTGTTGGAAACGGTGGGTTTGGATTATCTGCGGGATGGCAACAAACGACCATCGGAGTTGTCCGGTGGGATGGCTCGTCGTGCGTCACTTGCGCTGCAATTGGCGCAACGCAAGCATGTTATTATTTTGGATGAGCCATTTGCTGGCTTGGATCATAACACGGGAGTGGGGGTGGCGAAGGAGTTGTGGAGGCTACGACGAGAGAAGGGTACGGCATTACTTCTAATTTCTCATGAACCACAGTTTGTTGACATTGTCATGGGCAAAAAGAGTGGGGCCGCGAGTGTTGATACTGCATTGAACAATGATGCTGATAGAAATGATTGTGCATCATTGTTGAGCACAACTGTTTCTCTCCATCGACGTGACTCGAACAATGATGACGGACCGAAAAGCAAAACTCCACGACACCCCTCTGTCTTTGGAAAAGATCCTCATCAACGCTTCCTGATCAAGCTACTGGACTACTTCCTCTACTCGTTGCCGCTTATCTTACTGACGTTTTTAGCCGCAGGACTTGCCATCTCCATGCTATCTTCGGATATTTTACGTCGCGTGGATGTTACCGACACTGTCCTCTCAGTAGTACAGAAAGAAATCAAACCCTTGATTCAAATGTTCACCGGCGAGGAAACTGTCAATCCAATGTACACAATGATGATTAACATGAAGGTACGGGGAATGTTGAACACGACTATTCCACCTGCCAAGGCCACGTTGTATGCAATGGGTATGGCAAAACTATTCGTATTGGAAATTGGACCTCTGATCACTTCGTTACTCCTGAGTGGACGTATTGGTGGGAGTTATGCAGGGGAAGTTGCATCGATGCAGGCCTCGGCCCAAAACAAATTGTTGCTCACATTGGGTATATCGCCGGCGATGTGGACATTTGGACCGTCAATCTTGGCAAGCTGGGTGGCATCTCCATTGCTGACATTGGCGGGCACGGTACTGGCCTTGGAAGTTGGAGCGCACATAGGCCCAATGTATGGAATCGGTGATATCGAATCGTATCGGCGGGAGGTATGGGATGCAGTGTTCGTCCCACTACGATTACGAGGCATTGTTTCCTGGACGGAAAATGAAGGTTGGGAGCATGGCGGGAGGTCCCTCGTGGAGTACGTCTCCTCGTTTCTAGACCTACGTTGTACCTTTTCCGACACGTACACTGATGCACTCATCGAGATTGCCACACATCCTGTATGTTTCCACTTCATCAAGTCTTTGGTATTTATGACTGTTATAATGGGTGTTGCGGAGGTTGCCGCGCGATGGAATTCAGAATTATCGCCGAGAGGCGTGCCCAAGGTCATCACGTCGAGTGTTGTGGGTGGGAGTTTGTTGGTCATCTTTGCTGACTGGGGTTTTTCACAATTGTTATTGAAACGGCACTAGGGATACTGCTCGGTGACAAGTAGTAGTACGATAAAGAGGCCATGATCTCGTCATATTGTAGACCAAATATTAAACCGTCATGATGTACAGAGTCGATTGATCTTTTGGTTTCCCCCAAGCGGCCATTTTTCAAGCAAACCTATAGTTTTTATCAATCCTCGCAAGTCCCCCCTCTTTACCCCATTCTCGACTTCGCAATCTCTCATCTTAATTGCGAATTCTAGAGCAGTTAGATCCAATCCCTTCACGGTCTTTCGTGGATTGGAGTACAAGCGAAACCTGGACGAGCCTCTCAGACCAACATCGGCTCCGACGGAGAGCAAAAATTCCACGACGCTCGACATGCCACGTGCAGCCGCAATAATAAGAGGGTACAGCTGGGTCCCGATGCTAGAGGAAGTGCACCATCCCACCTCTCCCGACGCAGCGGACCTTCTTTTTTCCAATACTGTCGTCGAAGACGTGAATCCCGCTCCAGCTGCTTCGGCGCACGGTACATTTGGATCGGCTCCGTATTCTACTACCAATAACTTTATGCATTTCAAGATGATGGATTCCTTCACGTGTCTCACACGGACGACTTCGACTAGAAATGTCCCCCCGGTGCGCACGCGTCGATTGATGGCGATTGGCTCGTATTCGTTCAATAACTTTTTCAACGTGGATAGCGATAGAGGCGTTTTGGTCGAGTGCGCGCGTTCCTGAAGTTCCAACAGTGCGCTCTCGTTCCGCGATAAAAGTAGATTATAGGAGTGGATGTATCGTTCTTTGGGAGTAGCAGGACGCAGGCGATTGGATGATCTACGGGTAGATGGGGAAGAGTTCATTCGTGCGCGTTTCGTAATAGAATTGTTGATGATGACACCAGCTTGGGCTCGGGACTTTGGAGCGGGTGCATCGTTGTTGTTGGGCACATAATAATCACGGGACAAATCATGCATTGCCAGCTCCCAAAGGTCTCGTTTCGTATCTATATCATATCTCCAGCGCCTTGTTAGAGGGCGCAAGAGCTTGGTGAATGAGATGGAATTGTAGTTTCGGCGGAATGATGGATGAGAAGAGTGACACGACGATGATTGCAGGAGAATTTTTGGAACAATACGCACAAATAATTGGCACATCATTAATATAACTTGCTGCTCACCTGGCAAATGCTTGATCCGATGAGAGACGGGGAATCGGCGACATAGCTGAAGATGGAGTGTACTATTTCGTCGGGTAGTGCGCATAGTGTCATCTTCTTGACTCATCGTCTTGACGCTTCATTCTCGAGATATCTTGTATCTAGGTATCTAAGTACGTACAAATGGGTGTGCGTTCAGCAGTGGCGGGAGCGGCTACGTAGTACCATACCATAGCTGTCGTTGTTGTGTTGGTTTCTTGGTTGAGTTGATATGAGAGAGGAGAGGGACTGATTCATCCATCCACCATGGGAGGCATCCATAGCCGCAGTAATAGTAGTAAAAGCAAACCCAAAGCCCAGAAAAAAGGCGGGACGATAACCCCCATCGACAGAGCAACTCTCGACCTCAAAATCTCCCGCGACAGACTCTCCATCTACCGCTCCAAACTGGCCCTCGATTGCGAAAATCTCGCGTCGCGAGCCAGGACGCTTCATATCGAGGAGGGGAAGACCAAGGCTGCGCTCCAATTGCTCCGTTTGCGAAAGTATAAACTGCAAGAGGCCGATCGGGTGGAGGAGCAGCTACTCACGGTCCTACGCATGGTGGATAAAATTGCCGAGAAACAGAATGAGCAAGAGGTGGTGGCAGCGCTGACAGTCGGGACGGACGCCTTGCAGAAGATGCATGACGAGATGGGAATCGAGGACGTATTAGATTTGATGGATAAGGTTCGGGATCAAAATGAGGTAGAAAGGAGAATCAATGAGATGCTCGGTCGGGAGGGGATGACTGTGGCGGAAGAGCTCGCAGAGGAGGAAGTGTTGGAGGAGCTGGAGAAGTTAGAGGAGGAAGTTCGATTGGAGAATAATGTATCATCGCAACTGGCGGATAGTAGCAGTACAATGATTCCAGAAGAGCCCACGTCAATAGCATCAGATCTGCTGCTTCCAAAAGTACCGCAAAAGTCGTTGACCGATGTGTACGAAATATCTCCGACGGAACCATCCATGGAAAGGGTGGCAATTGCATCATGAATATTTTTTGATGAGTATATTTTGGAATTAAGTGGATAAGCTTGATGTTAAAACACGCCAAATAACATATATCTTAATATACATAGTGTCGCGAGACATCGTACTACGCTTAAACCGCAGATGGTCAACACGGCAAGCAGCGAATGCTTTCGAGGTGAGACTCCAGTCTCTCTGCAACCAATGGGAGACTGCCAAATTGCACGCCTGGAAGAAAGGAGAAAAGCCTCCGAGCGCTGTGATCTGTGGATTCCTCTTCATCAGTCGATGCCCCACGATGCAAAAAACTAGATCCACGATTGCGATTACTACGTCCTGGTGACAAACCAATTTCTTTCACGTTCGCTCTCGAAGATAGGATATCATGTACCGACGCAGCTCTTGAGATTTTCCCAAGTTTTTCCCCAGCAAGTGGGCGCTTACTTTCCGAATCTGACGTTCGAGCATCAGCGTCTGGGAACACAAGTTCAGCAATCATCATTCCGTTCAGTGGATCGAGCCCGACGACTGGTGCCAATAATTCATAAGCCGCTGTAAAGCCAGCGCGGATTCCAGCTAGAATCTCGTCCCTGTCTTGTGACAAGGTCGAAAGTTCGGAAACATCCGCGGGCACTGTGATTGGTAAAAGATGCGCACGTGCCCATTTCTCTCGGTCGGTGCCAGAAGGCGACTCATTTGACGAACTGCCGTCGGAACTTGGATCCTCCGGAGCTGCATACAAAACTTGAGCTGGAGGGATAGGAATTGGCTCGCTCGAGTTGAGACCAAGATCGCAAGTGAGTACATCCTCTGCGTACAGATATTGCTGACCACCCTTTTCGAAGAATTCTGCTACGGTTTTGGCACCGTTCGAGCGAAGGTACAATGGGGCCACGAGCTGTTCGTAGAGTGTTGGCTTGGTTTTGGGCTCAAATCCTGCGGGCCGAGAGCGAAGAGCCAAGACATGCGTGGCACCTTCGGCTACAGCAGATCGGTATGGAACTGGCTCGTAGCAGAATGCATCAAAACACAGATGTGGGGTCAGCTGACCCGTATCGCTCGATGGCAGATCCACTCGCAATGGGCTGCCAGCGGCTCCAGGAACTGTCATGCTAGCACCAAGACATGCCCACAAACCATGTCGGTGTCCATGTTTATCTGCTTGAGCTGAGCCCCTCTCGGGATACAGCGACGACGATTCAAGTGGATAATCTGACCGCGAATGATCATATGCTGGGTTCGCAAACTGATCTCTGAAATGACCCTCCTTGGAGCCAAAACAAATAGATTTGAGCTTTCCCGTTTTCAATTCCACAGCCGAACTCCCAATGCGCAGTGGCTGAACGGCATCATTATGGGCAAATGCATCCAGATCGAGTGGTCGTAAGCCTCGCTGGGGGCACATGATACTATCCAAAACAAATGATGTGTTTAGTCCACCAGTGCGAGTTGGCCTCAGAGATTCAACGGATGATAGAGTGATATTCGTTTCCAAGGCCGGATTTCGGAATCGCTCAATCAAATTGGCGTTCAACATTTTCCCCAGAGGTTGTTGCCTCATGATGTAAAACATGTTTCTAAATATGTCTCCAATGATCCTGGCCTTGTTCACAAACAAGTTCTTACCCGCCGGGATGACGTCGGTGTAGACATCGAGATACAGTTGGCGCGATACGAAATAGCTCCCAATGATGCTCCCAGCGGAGCTTCCGTAGACCTTGTCGAATGCATCTGATAGGCCTAGACACGCAATAGCAGCGGCCATCCCACCGCTTACAGCCCCACGCATTCCGCCACCTTCAATGGCAAGTGCGAGTATGGCAGTATCGTTCGCTGCACGATTCATCGGTGTGGATTTGGAGTGGTACCTTTGGTGGAGTAAGTCGAGGACTCCATGCGAAAATAGCTTCTTGGCTTCGCACGCTGCTGCCTCTGAGGCATCCACAGTTGGGAATGGATTGTCTTCCGCGAGGACATTACCAATCATTTGCCATTCCTCGGCATTTGGTTCGGATTTTTCGTCGATCTCAATGTCCAGGAAAGGTGAATTCTCATACTCTACACCCTTGGATGATATTTCCGAGAGATTAGATTTAGGCTGATCGATCGGTGATTCTATTTCTGCCGACTTGACCAAAGCTGGATTTGATGAACAAGCTTTCAATGATGTAAGCAACGATGGAGGAGGAGTATAGTTCAACTCTACATCCCGCAACTCCAACCCCTTATCAAGAATAGCCTCGTGAAGTTCCTGAATACTTGACACGACTACTTTGTCCCGCTTCTTCCGTCTGAAATTGTCAGTTTTGGATTGATTAGTTGGCAATAACGCCCTCTCCGCTGTTCCAGAGCCTATCCGATCCAATGGATGAGAGATACTTTCGTCTTTATCTTCCTTCGATTGTGGAAACAATGCTTTAGACAAAGATTTCCTCCTCCATCCGCGAAAAATCCTGGTTCGAAGGGGCACTTGACTTTCAAGTATGGCCAGAAAGTCATCATCGTAATCTTTGTAATTGAGTTGAAATGTCTCCTCTCCTCGGAGGAATCTTCTGCTGTGTTGAGATTGAATTCGCCGCTGACTACTACGATTGTGGCGGTAGGTGGTAGACGAATGCGCAGATGATCGGAAGGCTGGCATGCCGTTCGAGAAATCAGTCGGCTCATCGTGGTGGGAGAACTTCGCCTCGAATTCCCTCCGATGGACATTGTTTGGAGTAGTCTGGTTGCTTTGGAATAACGAGAGAGAACTACTTGCCGAACAGATCGAAGCGGCGATTGTCATTAGCAAAATAGGATGCGAATGCGAACTACGGACTTTCCGCGGACCCTTGTAGCGGACATTTTCAGCGGAAACCCGGTCGCATTGGAATTTCACGTGACACATGATGAGATGATGATAACGGTTGGGGGGATCCACTTCACACTCCTTCTAATGCGAAGAAATAATGATGTCAGTTGCAAGTACTGGCAGTGGGGATTGGTGCGAGGAGATAATTGCTTTGGAGAGAGAGAGGCAGATGCTGCCGCTGTGATCCAACGACAAAGAAATCGGCTTGCGGAGACTGCGGCTGCCAAGACGATGCGCCATCTTTTGGGCTATTAGTGTAGAGTGTATTGAAAAATTGAAGATTCAGCATCGGAACCTCTACAGAACGCTCTAATTCCGAAAACTTTCGAAGAGGCCGATGAGATTCGAATTCGATTCGGCACTTCTCTGCTTGCTTGGCGCCACATCATCGTCATCGGTCATCGCCTCTCTCGCTTTTTCTCTTGGTTTGCGTCATCCCTTCCCGGATATTGACTAGACTCAAAGTACTAACTAGTACTCGTACTTAGTCCAACTTTGGGTACGAATTGGTACACTTCTACATGCGGCGTGGGTACACTTTTCGTACCCAAAGTTGGACAATATTTTGTGTTTACCACGCAGTTTTGCTTGCTTTTTCAAGGGCTGAAATATTTTTGAACTTTGGGTACGAAAAGTGTGCCCTACTCAGAAGAACGGAGTTGGAATCAGCATGATGAAATTGACGCTTTAGACGCTGGAACTGTATTGTACAATAGATATGAGGAAGTGGGAAACCTTGGGAAACCCCCATCCAGCATCCAGCCATGCAATGCACTCAATCACCCAGCAGCATCATCTCCGTCTCTCACTGCTCCCGCCTCTCCTTCTCCCAGTTAATACTTAATACTACAGTGTTGCATTGCTGCTGTTTCATCATCATAATAACAGGTGCCTAAGAGAGTGAATAAAAAATATCGACGCAATCATCGCATTAATGCCCTAATGCACATTTTGACAACAATGTCACAAATTCTGGATTTGAGAGGTACTACAAAAGCTATTGAGAACGCCCGCATCCAGAAAAGCTCTCGTGTATCATACACAAGTACGCTTGTGCTTCTGTTAATGCACTTATTTGATTCAGACAGAAAGGATGTTGCATTTTCAGCAGACATTCTACAAATATTCAATGCTGCACATGAAAAAGACAACATGCTGAAAAATAAGGGTCGTCACAACTTGCGAGAAGCAGCAAAAGAAGTTATAAGGAATCTCAGTGAAGAGAATTCTCCTCGGCAAGTTCTTGTAGAAAATCTGACATATAATGATTTTGCTGAATTTATGAACTCTAAAGAAAAGAAAGAAGTGGTATCAAAGGATCTTGCAATCGAATGGTCTCAGTCACAGGGTGGTCCCAAGAAGAAAGTAAGGAATGGTGGAAAGATGAAGAGGAAGCAAGGCAACAACGATGATAAGGACGACGATGACACTGAGGGGGGGGAGGAAGGGGGGGGGATGATGATGATGACGATCGTGGTGGTAGTAATAAAGTTGATGTGCTTCTACCACTCAGTCTCAGTGTCTACACAAACATTCAGTCTTCGATATCTTATTTGTACAAAGAGAGTAGGATTCAGATGCCGGTGAAAATTCAGTCAAGAATCGGGGACTACATAAGAGGAATGAAAAGAATTAGCCGCCAAATGAAGCAACATCTTGCTCTCAAGATTGTTGAGGGGAAAAGAGTGATGACGCGTGATGTTTTTCACTTCATTTCACGTGTATTATTGGAGAGTGATGAAAAGGCCCATATATTTGCCCGGTTGTTCTTCATTCTGGACTGGTATGTTTTACTTTTTACTTTGAGCGCATTTGATCATTATCATCTGTCAGCTATTAAATTATATCATATCATCCCTCTAGGAACCTAATGAAAAGAGCCGAAAATGTGGTGGATTGCAAGATTGACCACATCTGGATTGAGCATGACGCACTTATATTTCAGTTCGCCAAGAGCAAGGGACTACCAAATGGTGAGGATCATGTTGGACCATGGCATGTATATGCCAATCCACTGCAACCAAATGTCTGTCCGTTCCTTGCATTGGCTATATACATGTTTTCGTATCCCGATGTATTATCATCAAATTCATCATTATTCCCTGGGCGTTCTCAATATGATAGATTCTGCAAAGAGTTTCGATGCGTTTTGGATGACTTTAAAGATGATATCGGCGTGTATGGTTTTGAACCAACTGAACTTGGAACTCACTCCACTCGTAAAGGTGTCGCAACATCAATCTGCTCTGGTTGCACAATGTCCCCGCCAATTGTTTCAGTTTGTATTCGTGCTGGTTGGACAATGGGGGGTGTGAAAGATCGATACTTGAAATATGAAGCTGCTGGAGATCAGTTTGTTGGGCGCTGTGCGGCATGTCTGGACCTTCTTTCAAAAGATTTTGCCATCTCTCCACCCTACTGGGATTTCTCAGTCGCTAGTGATGGAGAATCTCATTCACCTGAAGAGGAAGTGCAACTGCAACAGGAACTTGAGTCCTTTCTTCAAGAACGCCTACCTAATTACAATAATATTCGGAAAGCTACTTTAAACTTGGCTCGAGTACTGCTGGCTACAATCTGCTACCATCATGAGTATCTGAAAGCCACGCTGTCCCAATCAAGCATGTTTCGAGCATCCATAATTTTTCGAAACATTCCTGACAACCTTCTGACACATGCTCGGGTGACATATCCATGGATACAAACCAGATACACACCATTATTTACCGGGCTACCACCACATGTTTTGTTGCTTGCTGATAATGAAAGAATCCTTGCCGAAATTGCTCAATTGAGGGCAGGAATGCGGGAAGACATGACCGAACTGTTGAGTGATCGTGAGCCGGTGTCAAATGTGGTAACGAATGCAATCCTTCTGAAACTGGACAAGCTCCAAGATCAGATTGATAGATCCTCAAGTAGGTTTGCAACTTCTGTAGCGGAAAGAGTAGAGATTGATGTTGCCGGCGATTTCATAGATGAACAGATGGAATTGATTGCTGATGATGCTGGTGGTCACTCAGCCACCAATGAAACTCATGCTGCGAGGAGCCTTCGGTTGCAACGACAGAAAGAGAAAGAGAAGGCTGTTGTCAAGTCTCGGCGGTTGAAAGTTGGTTACTTCAACAACAAACTCCAGGTCCTCCCAGCTGGGTGGGTGATCCCAGCGATGACATGTTACCAGCTCATAGTGAATTGGCTCACCAGTGACTTTGAGAATAATATTCCGGCGTTTCGTTGCTTGNACATGTTACCAGCTCATAGTGAATTGGCTCACCAGTGACTTTGAGAATAATATTCCGGCGTTTCGTTGCTTGAAGGCTGCTGACGTGAAGCACTTGGGAAAATCAGCCACGACGCAGTTGAGACAAATGAGGGCATTCATGCGGGTGGTTGAAAGCTTGGCCCGTGAGAAGCAAGTTTGGTCAGATAAGATGACAAGTGCAGCGGTAAATAATATTTGGAGTACAATTGCGCCGATGCAATTTGAGAAGTATGGAAAAGAGGAAAAGTATGTATAATCAAATGTCCGAGAAAGGAGCCGTTGCCAAAAATCAATGATTAAAATAAGTCTGTTGACTATTATCTTCTCGCAATTTCAATTATTTTTGACCAGCGACAACATGCCGGAAAATATCTCCTCGCGTTTTCAATATTATTGCATGAAATTTGAGACGTGCGTAGATTGGTATATGATCTCGGCACCATCCAAATTTTACACTCTGATTCGCGAAGAGGGCTATTTGCAATCCATTTCAATGGTTGGTTGTTGTTTTTATGCAATTTCAACGAGTCGTAACTTGCGGTAAGATATCTCCTCGCTTTTTCAATGCACTTGAGTTTTACAAATATTATGGATATTTTATATTTTTTTTTATGAATGAGAGAACACAGAGATCATGATGTTGTTGCCCTTTTTCATGATGTGTGACGGGAGAAGGGATGTTGTGACATCATAGAGACTCACATGATGGGGCGGGTAGGTGTCACCATAGTATACTGAAAACTCGAAACTACAAAACTTTTTGAGCAGCTATTGCTTGTGATCAAAGGAAGATTCTCGAGAGATACTTTTGCGGCTGTACTACTACCAGCACTTGTCCTCACAATTCCTATTCCCTCAGCTTGAACTCGCGTAACACAACACACAACAGGAGAGTGAGGCTATGATGTCTGGAAGCAGAAAAAAAACATACTTAGTCCAACTTTGGGTACTACGAATTGGTACACTTCTACATGCGGCGTGGGCACACTTTTCGTACCCAAAGTTGGACAATATTTTGTGTTTACCACGCAGTTTTGCT
>JALLBB010001704.1:0-14465 GCA_036939735.1 Discostella stelligera
AATCGTGATGATCGTGGCCATTGTTGTGAGCCTTTGTTGACTTTGACAACATGGTGCAAAAGAGTGATACCATCATGTGGCATGTATGTTGTGCTTGATTGTGAGGTTGCCTGCGTCCAATCATGCTGATCATCATGCTGAGGTTTTCATTGCCTTTGGCAAAGATGACTAAGTTGTGTGCCCGTGGCTGCTGTGGTGCCAGTGAATGCCATGATGACACATTCATAATGTGATCATGATGATCATTGAAATTTTAATGATCTCATTGTAGATTAATAGTAATATCTACTATCTAATAGTATATTAAGATTAATGTTCTGGTGGCCTTTGTGGCTTCTTGCTGCCTTTGTTGTTAATGTGCGTGAGGAAACGAATTGACGGTGTGCAACAATGTGTTGTGCTGCCAAGGGATAGAGATTTGCTTAAGGCATGGCACCTTGCAATGATGATGGCACATGGTTGAATGAGTGCACTAGTATTATCACCAATAATACTTTAATAATATATTGTTGCTAATATTAATACTTATTTCTTACAATGTATTAATAATGATAATACTGTAGATGGCTGTTGGCCGTCGTGCAAGTGCTTGGAGCACAATGCCCACTTGTCGTTGCTGACAATGACAGCAGAGACAGAGTAAGAGCCGTGGACCGGCAAGTGTTGCAATGATCTTGTCTTGTTGTTGATGGCAATTATGTGCCAGAGCTTGCGTTTTGCAAAGTTGTTGCTGTTGACAAGACAGTGACGAGCAAGAGTGATTTGTCTTCATGGCCTAGTTGTCCCCATGACAATGACCGTAGTCAAGCATCCCAATGATTGCAAGAAGCTTTTGTCACCACAATGCCGCTCGCCATTGTTGACAATGTCGGCAAGAGAGGAGTCATTGCAAGAAGTGCTCGTCGTTGTTTACAATGATGAGGACAAACAAGAGTGTGTCGTGGTCGCGTCTTGTTAAGAGGAGTTATTCAAGATGCCCTGACTGTTACAATCACTTTCGTGCTGTCTTGTGCGCGCGCTACCCACGGAAAGCATGAAAATACACCAAGAAGACAACATTTAAGCATAGGAGTATTACATATGGAAATGACCATCAGCTCATAGTCAGGTGGGAGGGTTCAACATGGTATTTAATCTTTAATAAACAATTTCTGCATAATGTTGTGTCACCACAAATCGTTTGTGACAACTGGCCTGTCCTACTTCTGGTAACCAGCTGTAACCAGGCTGAATGCTTCGGTGTGTGTGATTGGTGCTTGGGGAGTAATTAGTTACTAATATCTACATACATGATCGAGGTTGCATTGGGCAAATAGATTGATGGGTGATATTGGCATTGATTATCCTTAGTAACCAGCTCCAGCCGTGCACCGCTTGTAGAGAGCTCAAGCCACACCACATGACTTACTATTCAGGAATTGGGTGGGGATTCGAACTCATTCCAGTATTTTCATATTTTCTCCACCTTCTTCCTCCCAAAAAGAAGAAGAGACATATCTAAATTGCTCCAGTCCACAAAAGTTGTGCATTCGCGTTGAGGGAATGAATGGTTACTTACTTAAATACTATGGGTCACTGTATGTGAGTGAGAATTGATTCTCTTCATTTCCTTGATACTAAGAATTCTTAAATTTTGGTCTCATCGACTACTATCAAAAGAAGTGATCATGGACACGAGGAAGAGCGAGGAACTGCTCACTATTTTGTCTTGGCTTTCTTTGTTGAGCACATTTGACATTTCCTCTTTGACTTATCATTCATAAACGTACATATCTTTGGGAGAGAGGGCAGCGTGAGAATTTTCTAAAGAGGTATTACATTATTATCATGATCAGAATATCTTACCTCGCATTCCCACGTACATGATTTCAACGCTGACTCAGAAATTTTATCTGGATTGGAAGGGTTCAGACCATGCTCAACAAGTTCTGATGACTCTTGATCGATTTTGTTGTCGTCAGCTTCTACACCTGCTTCATTTCCGTGGACAGGGGACGACGATCTGCTCTCTATCATGTCGAATTCTTCTGCTGTGTGGCCCACTGATTTAGTGGCGTTGCTATCAAGACAATCATTTGAAAATATGCCATCATCCTCGCTCGGATCGTCCTTGTCGGCTTCACCTTCGTAGTCATCTATGATAGCCTCGTCAGTCTCGTTGGATATTTCATTCAGTTCGTTCATAGTCTCGAGCTCGAGCAAAGCCTGCTGTTCTTCCTCTTCCTGTTGCCGATGCTGGATGAGACTCCAAGTAACTTCCAGCCCGAACACAAAAGAAACGGTATCATATCCACGCATGGCAGCTCGAAAAATTGGGTCGTCAACCGTATCAGTGCTGTGATGATGGCTCCAGCTGCGCATGTTCTGTTCGTCAGGCATTCCTATCTGCTCTTGATAGTCTTCGCCCCGCTCATTGCTTAGATAGCTGGCAGTAGGTTCCTCCTTGCCGTCGACGTCGTCGGTGCGAGGGACTTCATTCTCTTTTCCGTAGTTGTCACAGTCCGATTTCATTGTCATCAGTACTGGGACCAATTCTGTCCATTGCTGGATCCACCTTCGAAAGATAGAGGTAACAACATTCAAATCAGAACAGGGTTTTTGCAACCAAATAATGCGGAGTACAATCAGGCCTACCAGATTTGTAGCCTCGACGCTGCATTTGCGAGTTCATGTCCTGGCTCCCAAACCTTCAACACATTAGAAAACACTCGGTTCACATCTTTTGTGAATGCTGCTGGGCTGCCATATCCAGTGCTGTTATTTTTCTTATCAAGTTTGTTGAGCACTGTTCCAAAATCCATCGGCTGCTTGACATGCTTTTGATAATTCTCCACCGATACACCATGCGTATCAGGTTGCAACGGTGTGAGAAAACATGCCGAGTCCTCCAACTTCATCAATTTTTCCAAGAGTTCGCGGCATGCAGCAAGCTTCTTTGGCAATACCTTGACTTCCTCCGCCTCAGCATCGTCGGCTATAATTTTACACCTCTCGCACTTCAACTTGTCATGCGTGTCACTTGGAGTTCCTTGACGCAGTTTAAACAGATTCTTTAGGTCTTTGGTACTGAGCGCATTTACCTGTTCTTTATCGTCGACGACAGATTGTAGACCTTCCTTCGAGAGTTGGCGCTGGAAGATTTTTTCTTCGACAGTACCAGTAGCCTGCCGTGGACAAAAAAAGTCAAATCGCCGTGAGTGCGAGATCGACGAAGTTTCACCGACATCCAAAAGTAATGCTTACCAAGAATCTATAAGTAAAACATCGTTTCTTTTGACCGTCTCGCCAGCAACGGGCTGCGGCCTGTTTATCAACAGCTGGGATTCAATGAAAATATGAATAGCTTCAAAAATGAAAAACACATGCAGGCTGAAGCCTTTATGAATGCAAACGGCTTACCAGGGTTCTGTTTGTTATTGGATAGTAAGTAGATTTCAATTATTGCAAATGAATACATGATAATGAAAAAGCCGATGGAGGAGATATCGATAAAACTCACCCAGTCTGGGTCAAAAAGTACCAGCCTATTTCCTCCAATCAAGTTCAGTCCACTGAAGAATTCAACACGGTTATCCAGCATAAATGATATTTTTCCGAGACTTATGAATTTGTATCAAACAGGAATGAATGGATCGTCTACTCACCATCCGCCTGCCTTGCTCGACAAAAGAAAGGCTACCAAGCTACTGGATGGATCATTAAATTCGTCACACTGAATAAGTACATGTCGAAATTGAAATAATACAACGATGAGATCAAGCCACAGTGTTGAGCGCGTGCAGAACACAATGACAACACTGCTGTATTACCATTTTTTGTCGCTTCTTCATTGAAATACTTCCGTCTAAACGACAAAAGCCCCAGCTATTCTCTCGGCACATTCGTCCAATAAGGTCTAGTGTCTGGGTGTAGTTTGAAACTATTACAATTTTCTTTGATCAATGAAGGGATACGACGAAACAATGAAATTTGAGAAAGTGCGTCAATTCATGCACAGGAAAGGATGCACTGATACCCACATCGGCGCCATTTCCTGGTTTCCTCATCTCTCGCATGAGCCGCCAAAGAACAAACATTTTTCCAGATAGCTCTGGCATCACTGGGGCATTTCTACCACCGCCCATGGCCTCTGGTGGCATGTATCTGGCGATTCCCTGTGAATTAAAGACACACTGGTAAGTAAATCTGTGATTTTATCATCATGATGAGTAGCACAGAACTGGTTCAAACACTTACGTCGGCTCCTGGGGCAGCAGCACTTTTCTCCTCTTCCGCGTATGAAATTTTTTTCTTCGCGCGGCCACCCTTACGATCTAGAGAGCTGGATGCATCTTCTTCGACAACGAGGCTGGGGTGGTTACACAACTAGAAGAGACAATATGTCGAGCGAGGACGCTAAAGTTGGGAAGACAGAAAAACGAAGCACGAAAAAAGCCTGAAAGATTTCACTATTCACCTTCATGAGCATTTGAATCGAACCCAAACAGTTAACTTGCTTCCCGTCAAGGACGTGTTGCATGTCTTTGCTGTTGCACAAGTGCAGATACATATTCTCCTGAATTTCAGTCAAGTTGCAACATACCACTTGTACTAACTTTGGAGGCAAATGTTCTGCGTTCAACGTATTCACACGCCTCAAGATAAAGTTATTAACTGTGGCTGACATCTCCTGCTGAATATCCAACATGCGTTGCTTCTGTTTATCAGTTGCATCCGGCTCCCGTCCACGAAGAATTGGAAACAACGTCTTCCTTCGGAAATCTTCCTGTGTACCGAGCACGCCAGGATTGGTAAAGTCCACCATTGCGAAGAATTCCTCGAGATCGTTCTGCATGGGTGTACCCGTCAGCAATATGCGACGTTTCACGGGTATAGAATTTAAGGCCATGGAAGTTTGATTCTCGCGGTTCTTGAGCCGATGAGCTTCATCGCAGACAAGTAAATCGCAACAATCTTTGTACTTGTTGAGACGTCCGACGTGTGTGCGAATGGTCTCGTAACTAGCAATGAGCACTTGGAACATCCTTGTTTTGACGAAGCAGTCGATGTTCTTTTCCACCGTCTTTCTGTCCGATTCAGCTAAAGCCAATGTCTTGGCAACACCCGGTCCTAGCCACTTGACAAATTCATTGTCCCAATTCTTCACCAATGAGCACGGACAAACGACAATAACACGTTTTGCGGTGCGTTCCTTGTTTGCCGTGATACCCGTTTGTAGTAATGTCCAAATAAGTGTTACTGATTGCAGCGTCTGCGTGAATATCGGGCAGTGACGAAGAAAAATGGCGAAAGGTTGTTGATTGAGAAAGAAACCCACTTCTAATCAAAATACAAGCGCACCGTGCATGATCACCTACCTTGCCTAGACCCATATCATCTGCCAGAATACACCCATTACCATTGAAGTCTTTCATTCCCATAACACACTCGTACATGAATTGAACACCTTCCCGTTGATGTGGTCGCAACCACTTTGCAAGGACTGGGGGTACAAATGCTGATTCCTTTGCGTATGCCTCGATGGGAGCTTTGGCGCAAGGCAAACGGGCATAAGTAAGAAGAAATCAGTCCAGTTTTAAGTTTTTAATGGAATACTTACCTGGAACCAATTCTGTCACAGTTTCTTCGACACCATATTCATCTGATCTGGTAATAGTCATTCTGATACGAGCGAAATCCAAAACGACGAATGGTGAGTGTCAGTCAAATTCCAACAACCTGTTACTCCACTCTAGATTGCAGCTTGCAGCTCCCGTGTAGAGATTTCCACTGTGCTAAATATTATGAATAAGAATGTACTCACAATCTTGGGGGCAACCCCTTCGCCTCTCCTCCCTCGTGCGGACTCTTCCAAAGCTGCAACGGTTCAAAGGGCCGATCGCTTTCCTTCTCTTCTTCGCTGTCACTCTCATCGCTGGTGCCACTACATTCTCCATCCTTGTTGTTAGCATGACCACCTGGCAACTGATACGATAGTCCCTTCCCTGCCCGTGCCAGAAGTTTGGCCATTCCGTCAAATCGTCGCTTTTGTCCCAATGTGGATGATTTCAATGCCAACTCTGCGTTCTTGTCATAGGATCGTCGCTTCGTCATTGGTCGTTGAAATTTACGCTGTAAGCCCAAAGAGCCGGATACGGAAAGACCAGCCATTACTGGAGCTCGGGCAATGATGAGCTTGGAACCCGGTTGGAAGAGCTTGTTGGAGGAATGCATTCTCCCAGAAGCAGCTCCTGCCGACGATCCACCGTCGCCGCCGCAGGTGGTGGCAGCCGACGGATTTCTTGAGAAGCCGCTCCCCGCGCGGCCGACACATTTTAATTTCGGCGGAGGGTTAAGAGAGCCGGAGGAGACGCGGCGTCCATCAGGCCCGAAGGAAGATTGGGTCTTCTTGCTTGTGAGCATGGTCGTAATTGTGTTGCCGAGATCGTACTACTGAATTGAAGGACCGCGATGGCGATGGTGTATTTCTGTTAAAGTTGGCCGACGGAGGGAAAGGGGTAAGTAAATTATCAATTCATCCTTGGATTAAAAAGTGACAACAAACTTAAAGCAACCAATTGAATACTAAAATAATTCATTTTTAAAATTTCCTATTAGACTAGTACTGTAAATTGGCGCGGCGGGAGCGTGCAGAAAAGAGGCTCTCTTTCCCCAGAGAGCCAGAGAGAGAGAGCGAACAAGACGAGGTCCGTCGATCGAGATAAGATGATACCATTCCATTTATATTTTTTGTCATCACTTCACCTCAAATCTCTCGCCGTGCATCGACAAATATTTCCTTGATTAAAAGCCTCTTACTCGGAGGGATGACACTTAATGGTAGCTCTGCGGGAATAGGCCTGCCATTCTTTACCACTTCATCACACAAATACATTGCCACAACATACTCATGATGATCAAAGTATCCATCTCTGTCCACATCGCTCAGGTTCCAAATTTCGCGCAACTGATCCTTTTGCAATCCAGTTTTGAGAAGTACCTCCTTTGCAGTTTTGGGAGAGAGGAATCCGCCCACTGGACCAAGTGCCTCAAATGATTCTCTGAGCCGTTCGGCATTCTCTTCCAGTTCCCAATAATCTTCTGCACCTCCTGTCGAGCCAAATGGGTTACTTTGAGCATCCGACTTGCCAAACTTAACCCCACGTGTGGGTAGAGGCACAGCACCAGCACCATTGGATTCGCTTAGCTTCGCACGAAGTGTTTCCGGGTTGTCCTTCTCGCTTGGGAGTTCCTCCATCAATCGGGGGAAATGTATATTGAGACAATCATCCAACAGCTGAATCTGATCCATTTTCAATGTTTTGAATTCATTAAACTTGGACTCCTTGAGTTTCGCACTAAATTTCGTAATGTCGGGAAAGTCTCCAGTTGCCAAGTTGTGCTTCTTCATCACGATTCGGAATACATTTGGCAAGTCCTCGATGAGTTTTTGTTGCTTCTTCTCTTTACCCATAACCGCGGGCATTTGCGATTGGAGGTATCCAATAATGTATGCCAGAGCCTTCACCTTTCGAATACGTTTCACGAGCTCATTGATCTTCCGCACGGCGGATTGACGAGGCAAGATAGCCAAATCTCTCATCAGATCCTTCTCTTCCTGTTCGAACAAATCAGCATTGTCTAAGCTCTGGAGCGGTTCTTCCCAGAAGGTCCCAACATACACCCGCAGGACTTCGGGAGAGCTGATGGTCTTACCGAGCGACCATAGGAGGGCGCCGTAGACGCGCATGAGTTGTTGACGATTGATTTGGTCGGCCTTGTTCAGTATACAGCGTGTTTTGTCCTCGTGGCCCTTGAGCGCGTCGATGGTCGCTTTGAGCTCGTCGGATATGTCCAACTTGTGAGCGTCGAACATGAGGAGGATGAGATCGCATCGTTCTGCGAACCAAGCCGCAACCTTGGTGAAATCGTATCCGCGGTTGACTCGCTGCTTCTCTCCCGACAGAATCCCTGGCGTATCGACTAGAGTGATGGACCGTAACACCGAGCTAGGTAGCTGACTTCCCTCGAATCGGCTCAAGAATGACACACCGAACCGTTCCAATCCTCGAAATGGAAAGTCAGGATGGACGCTCAACGCATTCCCTGGAATGGTCCTTTCTTCCGGACCATTGATCAAGCAGGTGAATCGATCCGTCGTTGGTTCTGGACCGATGCGTGATCCCGGAAAGTCTCTCCCAAGCATGTACTTGATGAAACTCGTTTTCCCCACGGAGTATTGTCCTATGAGCATAACATGTGGCTTCGCATCGAATTCTACATCTGTCAAGTAAGGTGAATCGTAGAAGAAGTCGTATTGGTAGCGCTTCTCGGAGGGGAGAATGTTATCCTTGTAGATCGCCTTGAGTTTCTCTGACACGAGGCTAGTTTTGTTAATAGCATCGGTGTGAAGAGATGCAGTCTTGTGCTTTTTTTCTGGAGACTTCATTCCGCTGTTATTGGACTGACTAGAAGGCGACTCTGAATTATCGGCAAATGCATGTCAAGATTGGGATCTAAACTCAACGGAGTTAAACTTGTCAGACTTACTTTAAAAAATAAAAACGCTTATTCACAGTGTCCACCTCTACCTTGTCACTTCCATCGTTCTTTTTCGATTTCGACCGAAGCAACAACATGCACGATAAGATAATGTAACATAATGCATCGACATTAGAAGCAGACCTCGCAATTGGATTCCCACCCATCCCAACCGTACTACTTGCACTCGAGTTCAGCCGACAGAAGTAATTTTTTGTATCCTCCAATTCGAAGAGCACCCATCGCCAAACAATTAAAACACACCACTATTCCTCTCCTTCAGTAAAGGCCTCTTACTCGGAGGGATGACGCTCATGGGTAACTCGGAAGGAATTGGCCTTCCTTTTTGTATCACAGCATCACACAAAAACATGGCAACCACATACTCATGATGATCAAAGTATCCATCCCTATCAATGTCACTTAGATTCCAAATATGGCGTAATTGTTCTTTCCCCAGCCCTGTCTTGAGCAGAACATCCTTTGCGGTCTGAGGAGAGAGAAATCCGCCTACTGGACCCAGCGCCTCGAACGAGCTCCGTAGCCGTTCAGCGCTCTCCTCCAACGCCCAGTACTCGTCTTGTGTCTCCGACGCACCAAACGGATTCGACTGGGCATTGTTCTCATCCGACTTGCCGAATTTACCCGCCCGTGTGGGTAGAGGCACGACGCTCCCGATCGACGCATCGCCGAGCTTCGCACGCAGTGTTTCCGGGTTGTCCTTCTCGCTTGGGAGTTCCTCCATCAATTGAGGTAGGTGGGTGCTGAGGCATTCCTCCAATAGCTGAATTTGATCCATTCTTAGTGTCTGAAATTCGCTAAACTTCGTCTCCTTGAGCTTATCACTGAATTTATTAATGTCGGGAAAGTCACCAGGGGCCAAATTGTGCTTCTTCATAATGGTTCGGAATACATTTGGCATGTCGCTGATGAGTTTTTGTTGCTTCTTTTCTTTACCCATAACTGCGGGCATTTGCGACTTAAGATAGCCAATGATGTATGCCAAAGCCTTTACCTTTCGAATGCGTTTCACGAGCTCGTTGATTTTTCGCACGGCAGATTGACGAGGCAAGATGGCCAAATCTCTCATCAGATCCTTCTCTTCCTGTTCGAACAACTCGGCGTTGTCGAGGTTTTGAAGAGGTTCCGACCAAAAAGTACCAACATATACCCGCAGGACTTCGGGAGAGCTGATGGTCTTACCGAGAGACCATAGGAGGGCGCCGTAGACGCGCATGAGTTGCTGCCGATTGATTTGGTCGGCCTTGTTGAGGATGCAACGAATTTTGTCCTCGTGACCCTTTAACACGTCAATGGTCGCTTTGAGCTCGTCGGATATGTCCAACTTGTGAGCGTCGAACATGAGCAGAATTAAATCAGCTCGCTCGGCAAACCACGCTACAACCTTGGTGAAATCGTATCCGCGGTTGACTCGCTGCTTCTCCCCCGAAAGAATCCCTGGCGTATCGACTAGAGTGATGGACCGTAACACCGAGCTAGGAACCTGACTTCCCTCGAACCGGCTCAAGAAAGACACACCGAACCGTTCCAATCCTCGAAATGGAAAGTCAGGATGGACGCTCAGTGCATTCCCCGGAATGGTCCTTTCTTCCGGCCCGTTAATCAAACATGTGAACCGATCCGTCGTTGGCTCCGGACCGATGCGTGATCCCGGGAAATCTCGCCCGAGCATGTACCTAATAAAACTCGTTTTCCCCACGGAGTACTGCCCCACGAGCATCACCGATGGTTTGGCATCGAATTCGGTGTCGGTCAAGAAGGGAGATTCGTAGAAGAAGTCGTATTGGTAGCGCTTCTCGGCGGGGAGAATATTGGTTTTGTATATGGTCTTGAGCTTTCCCGAGACAATGCTGGCCTTTGTGGAGGCTTCGTCGTTGCTGGCGAGCGGCATGTTTTGGCTGTATCAATTACTTGAAGTGGTGGCTCTTAGAGGGAGGCTATTATTTTGAGTGTAGGTCCATGGCCATGGTGCATGCCATGCATAACTTTTATGCATGATGTGGGTGCATGGTGCCTGGTACGATACACGACGTGTCGCCCACAAGGATTCATCGGACTTTCTATCTACTCCGACGTACTATGTATGTACGCTTTGCATCTCAAATCTCAACGGAAGTCGCGAGCGAAGAAAGCTCGGAGGAGGGGCTGGGTGCTGACGTCATAAAACATGCTGCTGGCGGGGCCGGCTCCGCAGGCTCGCTTCATCGCCATCACACACATCAAACTCAGAAATCAGAATCAGAGCATCATCATCATCAGCTCGCAACCGTATGGCGTCACCTTGGCACGTCCTCTCTCCAACAAACATTATCACCGTCAATGAATTCCGCAGTCTTCGTATCGTGGTCTATATTTTTGATAGCCACCATAGATTCTGGATTTGCGTACTTGCCACAGATTCGATCGATTACTTCGTCAATATCAGGCAAACGCGAAGGGTCCCCCAACCACTTCGCGCCATGCCATCTAACTCGGCAGTATCTACAGCATCAGCAGCAACAAGATGTTCGCAAAGTTCATTGTCGACCACGGCGTATTCTAAGTGCGCTCTCAAGAGATGTCGAGGGAGCAATACATGCACATCCCACGGAAGAGGCTTCAACTGGCGCACAATCTGAATACGTGAGAGTTAACATCTGGAATGACACATTCATTGTTTGCTTATCACATGTCACGCTAGTTTTTCTCTTAATCTCCGTCTGACATCTGCAGTATCACCATGAATACTTCTCTCAACGTGTAGACTTGGAACGTGTACATCTCTCAACCCAGCAATATCAAGACGGAAAGGGGTGTCGTTGCTCCTTCCGATATGGTTCAAACTTTCATTTCACTTACTCCGTCGTCAGAAAATGTTCAAGTATATCCTGCATTATTCCACAAACAGACCAAACAGAAAGGAAAAGGACACACCGTAAGATGCATTAAACGTAAGCGAAATGATGCATCTCACCAATATGGAGAGAACTTCGAGGGAGATATTGTATCTGCGTTGGAAATTACAAATGTTGATTCAGTCGACAAAGTTTATCGGATCATGACAGAACACATGAAATTGGAAGTGAGTTCCTTCGCTCTTCAATTGCATCATTGCTACGTATATTTCTCGCTCATCCTTTCGATCCGTATCAGTCTGAGATCAATCCCAAAGCATACGAATGCATGCGATGCTATATCGATGGCAATCGCCATCTGGAGGAAGGTGACCCAGCCCAGGCCATATCCTGTTTTAATCACGCCTTGAACGCATCCGCCGATGGACAATCTTCCTCTCTCCTGCCTACTGGATCCATCCTCATGCAACGTGCACGCGCCTATCGAATGAGAGCTGCGAACCATCGCACCACCTTGCGTATACTTGTCAGGGATTTGGCAGACAATGTTCCCTCGACATCAACGATGAAAATTCTGTATCACGCTGCTGAGACTCATCCAGATCTTTCTTCATCCATATTCAATCGCCTTGCAGGCGATTCCAAAGTGCAACAGGCGAAATTCCGACAGATTCGCTACCGTCACGACATGTACGAATTTGCATTACTCCACGCCGTGCAAGATAGTCTCCAGGCAACGCAAGTACTACCAGAGAATGCCGATGCATGGTTCCTTGCTGGAGAATGCTTGGCCGAGTTGCGAAAATTGAACGAGAGCAATCAATACTATCAACGAGCGATGGAGATCGATCCCAGTTTGGAACGAACATTAAAAGGTATGATGGAGAAGAATCGATGCAGTCAGGAGTTTATGGATGCGGCTAGGGCAAGTGGGTTCTCGGGCGATACGCTTCGGTTAGCGTTGGACGTGGCAGCGTAGTGTGTGAAGTCTTGCATTTCTTTGACATTTTGGAATGCAAGCAGATCTGTTGAAGTATTTATTCATTGAAATTC
Source organism: Discostella stelligera (assembly GCA_036939735.1). Classification (NCBI taxonomy): domain Eukaryota; phylum Bacillariophyta; class Thalassiosirophyceae; order Thalassiosirales; family Thalassiosiraceae; genus Discostella; species Discostella stelligera. The sequence continues at coordinate 12,429 of JALLBB010001704.1, forward strand.
GAGCATAGATTCGATCTGTTCAATTGTAAATTAAATGATATGACTAGTGCACTAGGACAGACGATGTTGCTCGTCGAACCTAGCGTCGGATATAAAATTATGGGAGGCAAAGATCCATTTCGTCGAGATTTCTGCCGAAGGAAGATGGATATTACTGATTCTCTTTCTCCTCGGCAATTTCATCTTTGAACTCCCCGATCATACTGCTCTCGCTTACTTTGACCCCTCTCTTCTCCATATCCTTCGCCATGACACGTAAAAAGCATGTACGATATGCCTCGAACAAATCATTGCAATCTTCTTCTTTGCTCGAGAGCTGGGCCGTGTAACATGCATCATATTTGCGTTTCTGTTTCCGACATATTCTTTGTGCTCTATTATATACCGACTCATTTGCAGGTGGTTTCATCTTTTCTCTCGTGGGAACTGATGATGATGATGATGATGATGATGATGATGATGATGATGATTGAGTTGCCACTTGATCTCGATTGGAGGCAGCCATTGTTGTTGTCGCCTGTTCCGTTGTCGACATGACACTGGTCGCATCGGTGGAGGGGCGACTATTTCCCGCGCCCATGTCCTTTGATTATGTCGCCAAAACCTGTTCTTTCGATCACCCAAGTGTAACCCTTAACACACCCAATCCTCACTGCTTGAGTTGGAATAAGTTAATTGATCGGTAGATTCCACCGACACCTGGATCAATGGATGGAAGACGTGACAGGATAAATTTTTAGTAATTTAATAATGCACAGTGTTTTAGAGTGCCCGTATAGCTCAGTGGCAGAGCATTTCATTCGTAATGAAAAGGTCCGTGGTTCGATACCGCGTGCGGGCTATTTTTTGGTTTTTAATGAAGTTTACTTACCTACCATGTTGTTGATTCGCCTTCCACCTCCTTATTTTGTTGTGTTGTCTCTCTCCTTCTCTCTCTCCAATTCTCAAAATAGTTGATTGTTGCAGCAGTGGAGTGGCTTTCCCTTTCTCCGCGGTGGGGGTGTCTCTCTCTCTCCAATTTTTTAAATAGTTGATTGTTGCAGTGATGGTGATGTCCTTCTCCCTCTTGGCGGCAGTGGCAGCAGTGGCAATGACATCTCTCTAACTCTCTCTCCCATTTCTTTTGCAGCAGCGGTGTCTCTCTCCCTCTTTCTCATCAGCGGTAGTAGCATCTCTCTCCCTCTCTCTCTTGTCAGTTGTCAGTGGTGGCAGCATCTCTCTACCTCTCTCCTGTCAGTGGTGGTGGCATCTCTTGACCTCTCTCTCTCTCTCCACCCCATTCCGGAAATAGTTGATTGTTGCATTAATTTTTGAACAGCGGCGCTCAATCTCCTAAGAACCTTCAGACTTCAGACAACAGCCGCTGTTCTTGCAGAATGTCTTGGCGTCGCAGGTACTACCGCTCACGGCATTGGGACTAATACTGTCGGTGCTAGCAAGAGAAGCAAACATTCTTGCAGAATGTCTTGGCGTTGCAGTTACTACTGCCTGCAGCATTGGGACTAATACTGTCGGTGCTAGCGAGAGAAGCAAGCAATACGACTCCCGGAGAAGGTGAAGATTTACCAGAGACCAACAAACGTGATGGCGCAATTGCAGGCGTCTATCAGAGACGGAGATATTGTCGTCGGAAGGCATGATATCAGCGTCGGAAGTGGGATCAATGACGGAAAAGATATGTCCACATGGAAGTAGTTGGGGGGTATGATGCCAGGGGTATGATACTTCTTGTTTGGCCACTACGATATCTTCCGGTGGCCATTCTTGGTGGGACTTGAATCAAAATCATAGTTTTTTATGGGACTTGAATCAAAATCATAGGTTCAAACTAAGAAGGTATGATACTATGATACAATTTTGCTACCTATGGACAATGCCTTAGGCCTAGTCCATAGGGAGCAAGAAAGTATCGCACCTTCACACATGTGATTTTGCAGTGAGGTTGAGGGAAATTATCATTCTAGGGGATTATTAGAATTTTTTAAGCTTTTTTCAGTTTTAGGCTGATCTTTTCTTGTTCCTGCTTGGTTGCAGTTC
>JALLBB010001718.1:0-11602 GCA_036939735.1 Discostella stelligera
AGATGCTTGTCGGCAGCGGCCGTCAAAATTTTTTGTACATCTGCAGTCAAGTTGAGTCGGGGAGGTGGCATGCTGTGGGTAATGGTGATGTCGGCGCCGATGATGGAATATGGGCATGAACAGAGGTTTTGGTCTGTGGGGTGTGGGTCTGGGTCAAAGGAGAAATCGAAGGGTCGAGTAGAGATGTCGTGTGGGGTTAGGTTGGGGCGTTCTGTTTGGAGGGTGGCTGTTGGGGAGATGTATCCTGCAAGGGATAGGGCTGGTTGCAGTGCGGTGGCCCAATGGTCGCGGATAAAGTTGTGTGCAAGTTTTTTGTTGTGTTTCCGGCAGCGAAACGTGTGGTCCCCCCACGGGTCAAGGGTTTTCCCGCAGGCGCATAGGGTTGTGGTGTTGGGGTCGTGGAGGGGAAGGCGTAATTTCCGTTTGAGGGCGAGGGTGAAGCTCCAATTCGGTAGCCTGTTTGATTTGTTGCTGCGGTTCATCGCAATCAGTGGGTATGAGGTTTGGGGGGCAAGGATGCTTGGGAGGAGGTGGATGTGGTCTGGGGCGGTCGTGAAGGTGGTTTCGTAGGTTAGGCCTGTGAGGATGTCGGCGCAATGGTGTTTGATGCGTGATCTCATGCTGTGGGGGGAGAGTTTTGTGAGGAAGTGCTGTAGTCGTTCTGTGGGAGGACAGGATGCTGGGCATGCAATGGTGGCAATCGCGGGCAGGAGGAGGTGGTAGCGCGCTAAGTAGGTGGATGTGGGGTTGTGAGTGCGGTGGAAGAGGTTGGTTAGGGATGGGTGGAGTGTGGTGGGTTTAACGTCGGTGTTTGGTCGAAAGCCGTCCGTTGCTCTGCGTATGGCTGATGTCATGGTGATGACAAAGTCTGGTGCTGCTCTGTGGCGTGGGAAGAGGAGTCCCAGGCCGCCTTTGTTGGTGTGAAGGTGGCTGATGCATGCGGCGTGGTCTGGAATGTTTGTTGTTTGAAGGAGGTGTTGGAGGAATTCGTTGATGATGGTGTGGATTCCGATTCCGAGCGTGCCGGCATAAGTTGGCCACTGGTCTGGGTCGAAGGTAAGAGGTAGGTGGTGCATGATGTCGGAGGTGAGGAGGTGGGGGAGTTTCTGGAGGATGCAGGTGGAGAAGAGTTTGAGTCGGGTTTGTAGGTCTGTGATTTGTGTGTTGAGTGTTGTGAGTTGGATGACGTCGCGGAGTTGGGTGGCGAAGAAGTTGGTGGCAAATGAGGGAGACCCGACGGGTGCTCCGAGGAGGCGGAATCCGTCAGTGAGTTCGATGCCGATGGCGGATGTGGGTGTTTGTTGTGTGGAGTAGGTGTTGATGGCTTGGGTGAGGTCGTGTGCTAGGTCTGGATGTGTGACGGTGAGAAGGGGGAGGATGCTCGTGTTGTTGCAGGAGGTGAGGATCCTTGATTTGTGCGGGTTGATGTTGCAACCTCGTTGGGTGCCGAAGGAGTCGAGGTGAGTTAGAAATGTGGTGATGTCTTCGTGGGGTACTGTGGCGGAGATGTCGTCGACCCAGGCGAAGAGGTGAGTGATGCTGCCGTATCCGTCGTCGCCTGCATCCCCGTTGAGTAGTCTTGTGTTGGCCCTTTGTCGTAGGATTTGGTCGATGGGCTGTAAGACGCGGTTCATGATGAGTGCTGCAAAGGTGGATGATAGGGGGCATCCTTGGTGAACGCCTTCGCGCATTTGTATGGTTGCCCAGGAGCTTGATGCCCATTTGTAGTGGACCGTGGAGGGGGTGTCGTAGATGAGTTTGGTGAGGGGTATGAGCTCGGGGAAGTGAGAGGCGACGATGTCGAAGAGCTCGTCCCGGGAGACTTGGTTGAACATGTTGGTGAGGTCCATGAAGAGGGCGGCTCTAGTGGGTAGGGTTGTTGTGTGTTGTTGTGGAGTGATGATGTGTTTCTCGATCGACAGTTGCATCGCTTTTATGATGAAGTCCATTCCTCCATTGATTCCGACTGCATAGTTGAAGGGGAGTAGGTGGTGGCTGAATTTGTCTTTCATGGTGATGGCAATGTGGGATGCGATAATCCGTCGGATGGCCGTTGGTATGCCAATGGGTCGAAGCTTTGATGGGTCTGTGGGGTCTTTGTGGAGGCAGAAGAGGTAAGTGTCTGTGAAGAATTTGGTTGCTTGGTGGGGGATGTGGCCTTGGTATACGAGGTCGAAGAGTGTTTGTAAGTTGTTGTTGATTTCTTCGTTGTTGAGTTTGGTGAGTGACGTAAAGATGTCAATGGAGTCTGCGTGAAGGCCGGTGCCTTTGTTTCTCGGGGCATGTTTGATTGTGTGGCAAATGTTTCCAGGGAGGTGGTATGTTTGTGTGGGTGGAGCATGAGGACTGAATGGTCGGTGAGGGACTGGGTCGGTGTAAAGTTTGGTGACGGTGGCAATGTTGTGATCGTTGATGGTTGCGATGGGATTTGAGCTGTTGAGACGTGCCATGGCTGTTCTGTAATTGTCTGAGTCTGCCGCGAGTTGGGCGGCCTTGTTCCCATTGTCGTGGGGTGGTGTGTGATGAGTGTTTCTGTTGCGTATTTCGGAGGCGGTCGCGAAAAGGGATTCGATGTTGCCAGATTGGAGGTCATCTAGCCGGCGGTGGATTGTGGTTGCGATGGAGGTTTGGTGTCGACTGTGAGTTGGGGTGGGGGCGAGTATGAGTAGTTCGAGGTGGAAGAGTAACCACCAGAATGGGGCGGATGCGTTAGCTAGATGTGAGTGGATGATTGATTCAATTAGTTTAGCGTGGAGGAGGTGGAATCGTGTTTTGTTGTTTCCTTTGAGAAATCGCCGCCAAGTGGAGCGGAAGTGAGGTGGGTCGTGGTCGTAGTTTGTGGTGATGTATTGGAGTCCCCGGGTCCAATTGTTTGTTAAGTGAGAGGGTGCGTGGCTGTTGAAGATGTTGTCTGTGAAGGTGGTGATGGGTGTGGAGGGGTGGTAATGGTGTTGTGGTGGATGGTGTGTGGAAGTATGTTCGTCGAGAGCTCGTGTGGAGGTGAAGAAGTGGCCTGGGTGTGATGCACAGGATGAGTGTGTGCAGGAGTGTAGTTTAATTTTGTCGCAAATGGAGTGGTCAAGGAGGTGGAGGGAGTTCTTGTGGGCGCTGCCTTGCAAGTGGCAAATGAGGGTGGTGAGTGTTCGGAATGGGCGTGCGTCGCAGCCGAGGATGGGGCAAGGTAGTGGGTTAGAGGTCATGGTCAATGTCGGTGTGCGCGTTACTGGCCTCTGCATGCCAGCGTAAGATTGATGCATTGATGATTGCGGGGTTTGTGTCGTCGTGTAGTAATTGTTGTAAGTCTTGGTGTCGGTAAGGTGGGCAGGAGTCGAATAAGGAGTTTTGGGAGAGTTCGATGGCCCTGTCGGGCATTTGTGTTGAGTCGTTGTCGTTGGGGGGCGGAGTTGTGTTGTCAATGATGATGATGTCGTGGGGGTGTGTGGCTTCGTATATGTGGCATTGTTGTCGGTGTTCGGTGGCAATGTCGAGTCCGAAGGATGGGTGGGGGCAGTCGATGCAGCATCGGTGCCAACCGATTAGGAGGAGGGTGGGAGCAGGGGTGTGGAGGAGAAGGTTGGAGTGGATGCCTAATCCATGTTGGTGGAGGCGGTAGGTGAGTGCAGGGGATTCTGCTGGTGAGGTAGGCGTTTCGAAGCCGTTGTTGTATAGCGGGCATTGTTTGACTCGGCAGTTGGTAGGGAGCGGAAGTTGGGTGGGTGGGGTGGTGTCGAGTGTGGGCTGATCAGTGAGGTATGGTGGGAGGGAGTGGATGTGTCGTGGTGTGCTGGTTGGGTATTGAGAGAGGAGGAGTTGGATGATGTTGGGAATGTGTGTCGGGTGGAGGATTGTGAGGTAGGTGAGTTTTGTGGTGAAGTTAGTGAGGGTTGGTGTGAAGTGTATGTCTTGGCTGATGGTGAAGGGTGGAATGTTGTTTGTTGCGCTGTTGTTCATGATGGATGTGAGGATGTCGTGGGGCGTTTCCATGATGGGAGTGAGGAAGGCGATGAATTGGGGTGTGGTGGGTGGTGTGATGTTGGTGTGGTGTTCGGCTGTGGTGACGGAGCGGGTAGAGGTGCGTGGTCGTTTGGGTGTGGTGGTGTCTGGGTATGAGAGGAGGCTGAGGCTGAGGTGGGACTGTGTTTGTTGGGAGAGTTGGCTCATGTTGTCGTCCTCTGTGGGGGAGGTGTTGATGGTTGTGATGAGTGTTGCGAGGTTGGCGGTGTGATTTGTTGTGTGGTCGGGAGTGTGATGGTGGGGTGGGAGGTTGGTGAGGTCGATGGGTAGGTTGGATGGGGAGTGGAATGTGCGTGGATAATCTGGGGGGAGGAAGTCATATGAGTCCTTTGGCGTGAGGCCTTGTTCGTGCATCCGTTTGGAGGCAGCTTGGCGGCTGAGGACGATGAAGGGTTCGAGTTGATCAGGGTGGAAAAAGGTGCGTTCTTTGGGGTTGGGTGTTGGGACGCCGATGAGGTCGTGGAGTCGTGGGCTTGGGTTGTTCATGTTGGTGGCTTCGGTGGGGGCGTTGTAGTTGAGGAAGAGGATGTGTGCGCGGGTGGTGCACTGTGGGTAGAAAGACGTGAAGTATCGCATTGCTTCGTATTCCGTGGCGAAGCTGCGTAAGTAGGGGTAGGAGACGTGTTCTGAGATTTGGCGGAAGTTGTCGGTGTCGAAGTGGCCTTTGTAAATGCCTGCCATGCTGATTCCTCCGGCGGGGTTGATGAGGGCGTGGTATCGGAGGGATGTTGAGGAGGTGGATACGATGGATGGAAGGGAATGTCCGATGTAGCTGTCCTTTGGAGTCGGTTGGGGGTTGGGGAGGGTGGTTGGGGCTGTCGGGTGCGATAGGCATTGGTGGGGGGTGGGGAAGATATTGAAGTTGGGTAGGGTGGCTGCTAGGGTGGAGAGGAGGGCGGAAGGTGAGTGGATGGTGGAATCTGTGCTGTGTTCGAGGAGGCAGGTGATGGATGGGTCGGTGCGGCCATGTTGGAGGTTGATGATGATGGCTCTGCAAGTGGGTGTGTTTTGAACCATTTGTGTGATGTGTGCTGGTGTGTTGATTGTGTGGGGGTGGATGGAGATGTCGCGGAAGATGCGTACGTGATGTTTTGCGTAATTGGTAGCATTGGCGAGTTTGATTGTGTTGAGGAAGGAATGTAGTTGTGGTGATTTGGGGCTTGGCATGGTGTGGTAGGGAATGAGGTGTATGTCTAGTTTGCCGCCACAGATGGTGATGGGGTTGGTGCCAAAGTTGCAGAGGGTGTTGGTGATATTGATGAGGTCGATGGCGTGACCTGGGGTTGTGTTGATGACGACGGATAGGAATCGTTCGGAGGAAGAGGGGAGTCTGCTGCGTCCGCGGCCGCGCCCACGGGCGGAGGGGGTGGATTGTGTGGTGATTGTCCATGGTCTGACCGAGAGGAGTTGGTTGATGTGGAATCGTGATGGGCGACGGAGGAAGACAGCGGAAGAGGGTTCGGTTGTGGTGGGTTTGGAGAGTTGGTAGCTGTCGTGTATTGCACGGAAGATGTCGGTTCCAAGTTCGCGTAGTGTGGCAACGTCGTTGTGAGGCAGTTGTGGTGGGAGGCCTGAGATGATGAAGGTGAGAACTTCGCTGTGGTGGTTGACGTGTGGGAGTTTGAATTGGATGTGTGAGGTGAGGGGATGTGTGGGGGTGGCTGATGATTGGTACTGTGTTGGATCGCGGGAGAGGCAAAAGAGTCTGTTTTCGAGGGTGTAGATTTGTTTGATCGTTGCGTCGTTGTTTGTGGTGGAGGAGCCGTAGGTGAGGGAGATGGATGGTGTGAGGGCGGCAAAGCCCAAAAAACACTGGATGTTGTCGAAGGTGCATGGTTGGAGGAGAGTGCCGATGTAGAGTCGGTCCACTGGGAAGGGAAGCTGAAGTAGGGAGATGATGTTGTCGATTGCGTGTTCCTGTTGGAGGATGTTTGGGGCGACGTTGAGTGTGGGGATGTTTGTTGGGAAGGTGTATTTGATCCAGATGCATGGGCGTGTGACGTCAAAGACGGTGATGGCTCTGCCTTCTGCAAGTCGGCGCTGTTGGTTGAGTAGGTTGTCTTGGTTGAGGATGCGGTTGGATTCGAGGTCGTTCCAGAGTTCTGTGGATGCTGAGATGACGCGGCTGATTCCCTGGCTGAGGTGGGAGTGGGCGGTGGGGCGTTGTTTGCGGGTGTTGCGTGACGTGACTGGGGTGAATGGGTTGTCGTCATCGTAGCTGTCGTCGGTGTCCGTGGATGGGATGTAGGAGTCTGGGTGGTCGGCGGTGACTGCCGCGTAAGAAGCTGGGGCTGGGTTGTGCGCGGTAGGTGTGGGAGGGTGTGGTGGATTGGCTGAGTTGAGGAGTTGGGCAATGTGGAGGCGGATTGTGGGATCCGTGATGGTGTCGAGGTTAATGGAGTGCGGGAGGAATGTCGTGGGAATGGTGGGAGCGTGAGTTGGGGGTGAGAGTTGGTCGATGGTCGGTGGTGGGCCAAAGAAGGAGGCAAGGGTAGGGTCGTTGTGTGTGGTGGTGGGTGGGGCGTGGGTGGAAGCGGTGGCGGGTGATTGGTTGGTGGTGGTGTGGGGGTGACTGGGTGCTGTGATGGTCATGGTTGTGATGAAGGAGAGGGAGGTATGGTGTTGATGGCGGTGTGGAAATGGTGATTTGGAAGTTATGGGAGTATGGTGGGGGGGGCATTTTGTGGGAATGGTAGGTGATGGTGTTGGGGCAGGATGGTAGGGATCTTGTTGGGACGGTGTGGTGGGTGGTGCGTGTAGAAGTGGTGGGGAGTGGAGGTGCCGGTGACCAATGGAAGTGTGTTGGGGTAAGGAGGTCACAAGTCTGTGTGGGAATTGAATAGATTGGAGGCGCTGAGGGATTGGAGGTTGATTGCTAGTAGGGAGTGGAGGGGAGGTGGCGTGGGGTGGTGTGGGATATGTGGTGGGTGGTGGGCGGGTTGGGAGCTTCTTGGGCGGTTTTTTTGTAGTAGTATTAGATTGGGGGAGAGGTTGGTCCCAGCGTGGGAATTGGTATGGGTGGGTGCTGTTGAATGTGTCGAGGGTGGGTAATTGGGCTCGTGTTGATGATGGGGTACGTAGGGATGGATGGGGAAGGGAGTTTGGAGAGTGATATTGGTCGTGGATTGTGGTAGTGGAGAAGAGTGGTGTTGGGTTCTTTTTTAAAGTGGGATTGGTGGGGTTTTGATCGTGTAGGGTCGGAGCGAGTGTGAAGTTTGGGAGGTGGGAAATGGGTTGGAGGATGGTGGTGGAAGGGCTTATTTTGGTGGTATGTCGGTGGAATGGGGCGGTAGGGCGGGTTGGTTTATAGAATGGAATGCGGCGCGACATGGAGGGGGCCCATGGCGCGATCCATGGTGGGGCTTTTCGGGGTATCGTTAACGTTGTCACCATAAATTGTTAGCTTCAAAATAATCGCTAGAATTATATTTTTTTCCATCGACCGCACGGCCACATTGGAAGTCGCCGCTCGAGAAAACCATGGTGGTGTGCCCGCCGTAGGATTTCGGCACCTTCNCGCCGTAGGATTTCGGCACCTTCCAGTTAGAATTAAACGCTCCGCTCGCGCATGCGTCATCTTCAGACAGTAAGCGAGCATCCTGCAAATTTTGGTGGTCTAAAAATAAAAAGTCATTGTGTAATGGAATTTTGACTTAGGGTCAAAATTTGTTAGATTTTTAACGATACTATTATTACGATATTAACTGAATATTCCTAGTATTAACAATAGTTTATCCCCCAATTAATCCGTTCTAGTAGTCTCCTCGCGTTTCCTCTTAAGAAGCTCGAAGATTTGATCGAATTGGTCGTCTGGCATATCTACCCCAGCTGCACGAAATTGCTGCCTCATCAGCACTTGTTTCCTCCTTTTGTTTTCTGCAGCTGCCCGTCGCCACCGCCACTACCATCATCGTTGTTGTGGTCGCTGCTCGCTGCCGCAACCGATCTCTCTCTCTATTTCTCTCTCTCTTGCTCTCGCGCTTGTGCTGGTCTTTGATCTCACTTCCTCTCTCACTCTCATCATTGTCGTTGTCGTCGTCGCATTCGTTGTCGTCTCTCTCTGCTTTGTTGATTGTTGAATTCTGTTTGCTGCCGCCGCCACCACCACAACCACCATCGTCGTCATCGCAGCCGCTGCCACAACCGATCTCTCTCTTTCTCTCTCTCCCACCGCAGTGGTAGTTGTTGTTGTCATTTTGCTTAGTTGATTGTTGTATTTTTTGTTGACTGTGAATTCTGGGTGGCAAGGATTTGTGTTTGTGCTTTGTGCGTGTACGCTGCACACATCGCCTGCGGAACCATTAGCATCAGGGGCTTTTTTAGTAGTGATGCCGCCTTAGCCACCAACTTCTGAATAGTAGACTCATCAGTAGACATGATGAGGATGTAGAAAAGTTTAAGTGCCCCCGGATTGATGTGGAGAAGTCGAAAGATATTTGCATTTTAACACAGCAATTGGTGCTCAGCTGGAGGCGTGTTGAAGCGCTATGTCAGCTTCGCACTGACGGACAACCGTCTTGATGTCGGTTAAACATAGGACTATTATATATCAAAATGCGCAGAAAAAGAAGCTCTACACGATTATGTAATTAGATTGACAAAAGAACATGTTTCCATTAAATGATTTAATCCCTTAATTGTACCTGTGATTTGTATTTGTGATGCATTAGAAAATGCCTTAAACAAATTAGACCTAAAACTCGAAGGTAGAAACGTCTGTCCGGGCCTCTCAGTCCTCGAGCAAGAGCGAGACAAGACCCACACGCTTGCACCCACCAGCCAAGCACCTTATCCTTCTGTTCCTTTCTGTTTCTGTTCGTGTTGCAACACTACTTTCACTTTCACTTTCACTTTCATAGCACTAGCCTGCGTTAGCTAGAGGTTGGTACTCCTCCGCCTTTTCCATAGCCAACCGTGCCATGGATTCAGTATCGGCGTCTAAATCTGACTCTGATCCAGAGTGGAATGTGGAAGAGGAAGAGAAGGAGGAGGATGAAGACGAAGAAGACGACGAGAGGCGAGATTATAATAATACGAGGCCGACGAGAGTTCTCGCATCCGCATCGTCCACTGTAGCTGTAGCTGCAGCTAGGGCGAAAGCGACAATATCAATACAAACAACCAAAAAGAAACATATCAAGAGTAATGATAGACCGGGGGGGATGAAACGGAAAATAAAGAAGTGCAATCAACTATTTAGACACAAACTGGTCCTCCCTGGTAGCTATCTAGCATTATCTAATCCCTTCCATGCAGCTGCTGCGTCGATTGCCGAGGCTGATGGAAGTGCGCGGGAGGAGGATGGTAATACAGGGCTTCATGGCGGTGATAGAGAGCAGTGGCGAGCGCGACGGTGGGGGGGGATGACAGAGAAGAAGTTTGGATATAAAGAGCAACAGATTGAGGAAAATGGCAATGCTGCCAGAAGAATCGTCGACAATTCAACAAGAATTATATCACAAACTAATCATCAGACAATGACTGGGGCTGATCATGGTCCATGTGATCATAATCATAAAAGAAGCGGCTTGTGGGATGATTGTGATGGGTTGGTGAACATAACTACGAATACGATTGACATTGATCTCATTGATGAATCAAACGACGACCATGATAAAAGCAATAATCACTCTTATAACCGGCAGAAACGACGATTTCCAGAAAGGCTAGAAGTTGAAAGCAAGCATATCCCTCGTTCAGGAAATGTCCTTTATTGGAGTTGCACTAATCCATCATCTGTCAGTACAGAATGTAAGCAATGGGGCAATGGGAGCAGCAGGGTAGCAAATGAGGACGAGAAAGTTACACCAGAAACATCGATAGAGATTACAACTGCATCTTTGAACCGTCTACATTCTCTTCGGCGGCGGGTAGAAAGAGCAGATGTCCTCATTCAATCAATGGTACCGTCTTTCATTGAGTTCAGAGCAAAGGGATGGGAAAATCGTGGTAGTTTTGCAAAAAATCATAACCATTTCTTGTCATCAGCCGCAACATCGTCATCAAAAAAACGTGCATTACAATCAGAAACTTCAGGACGAAGGGTGGATGTCCCAGCAGAGTTTGCGATGATAATACCGTCGCGAAATAGCGAAGGCTACGCCAATGTCATCACCAGAGCCAATGACAATATCAACCCACTTGTAGATTACCAAACTCAACAATCGTTTTTTACACTTGCACCATGTCTGAAGTCATATGCCACAACCAAGTCGGCTCATGAGTTTCTCGTCTTGTTGCAAAATGCCGCGGTGGAAGCGTCGGCGAAAGCAGCTATAGCTCGGACTTCTGACGAGCTAAAGTCAATTCTAACTGAATGCGGTCAGAATTGCTTTAGAAATGACGATAATAGACGAACACGGAGTATGAAAACGGATTCTTCCACAATTTTTCCATCTGCATTAGAAGTGATAGTGGGGTTTTTATCAATTATTGCAGAGTCAAGGTTGAAGCCACATGCACCCTTTCATCTCATGAAAAGAATTTGGGTTCTGATTTCAGCTGTTGCCTCACATTGCAATGATGGAACGCTGCTGGCTCAAAAGCTTGCTTCCAAATTTGACGTTTTTTTGCCAGAGGGATATTCCATGATGTCTAGCAATCTCCTATTTATGCAAAGTGATGGTGAGGATTGTACATCATTGCACTGTCAAAGAGAAGAAATTGAAACCCATAACATTCCCGGTGATGAATGTGCCAGAGTGAAATCGGTAAAAGTTCTGGAAGGGTTTCAGAACCAGGACACTTGAGTTTTTGAGCCAACTTGTTATGATCTAGAACACCTTTCATCATTCTATATCCAGAACAATTTACCCAGTGTAATAAAAGGTATTAATTAAGCTTTTGCCTATTTGCCTGTTAGAGCTGATGGACCCATCCCTTTGGTGGAAGTGGGTAATGAATCTAGAGATCGTCAGCCAAAATTCGAACCATTAAGTAATCTGTGCGTGAGAGAACTTCATGTTGTTGTGAAAGTACCACAATTATCGTGTGTTTTGTGAAGGAGATTGTTATGAGTTTCCCAAATTGGGTGGATAAAGTCATGTCTTAAGTACCAGATGATACTAGTCAGAGCATTGTCTGGGTGTCCACAGCCTGTATGGTGAAAAAGGTGTATCCACTCTGTAGAGAGAAAGCCACTAATCAGCATGTTTAGCCAATGTCCATTTGTGATTGATAAGCTTCTTGAGCAAGTGCTGAGATGTTGGCAAAGGGGTTGTTGTTCCCTATAAATGTAGGATCGGAGAAAATCAAGAAAGGTGTTGAGAATGCATCCGGGAGATTTGATTTTCACAAGAACCTCTCCATAGCCCGTAGGCCATTGTTTGTTGCCTCCCGCATCTTTGGGGTGTGGGCATTGAAAGAGATAATCGAATGCTTCATCCTTGTGTACGCAGCCAGGGCATTTAGTGATCTGTGTCATGTGGCCTAACATGTGATTGACAGGGAGCCAGCCGTGCATGATCATACTTGTCTGCATAAGTTGAGTATGTGACTTAGGCCACATGGTACACTCCAGTACATAGCCAAGGTTGTAGCTATTTTAGCCACATCCAATGGGTATCCAGAGATGTGTCCAGACAGACCA
>JALLBB010001723.1:0-11152 GCA_036939735.1 Discostella stelligera
GCAGGAAATCATGTTGAAAATCATGTAAAAAAGCGTGTTGAGAGTATGGGCCTAAGGAGTGCTAAGCGAGATTTTCTAGTACTGCAGATTTTATGTCGTGAGATGTGACGATGTTCTTATTGTTGTTATTGTTGTTTTGTCGTGTTTCCAGTAGTTCGGCTTAGCTCCATGTTTGTATTTTTTGCACCAGCACCTTCGTAATTGGTGGTTGGTCTTGGTCCTCCACTAATTGTCGTGGTCCCTGACAAGGTGGTGCGTGTCCCATCATCCTCGTCACATAATTTTCTTCATTCCTTGCCCCGGTGAACTGACCAAACCACTGAAAAATCACTCATCGAGCTTACAACAATGGAAGCTGCTGGAAATGCTGCCCGTTCTACCATGCAGACTGTCGAAAGTGTTGGCAGAGCAGCCGACGTGTCAGCAGCTGAGATGCCTCGTTTCAATAACAATATGGAAACAGGCATCAATACTTTCAATGATCAAGCCGCCAGAGCAAACCAAACAGGAGTTGACGCGGTGGCTCAGTTTAGCAATACGAATGCAGAGCTAAGCAGGGCAAACGATACAATGGTTACTGGCATCGACACATTCAATGATCAAGCCTCCAGAGCAAACCAAACAGGAGTTGACGCGGTGGCTCAGTTTAGCAATACGAACGCAGAGCTAAGCAGAGCAAACGATACAATGGCAACAGGCATCAATGATGTCAATGATCAAATCATTGCAGCCAACCAAACAGGAGTTGAAGCAGTTGGTCAGATTTCCGAACTGAATGAGACGGCAAGTGACTTTACGAGTATCATCAGCAGTTTTTTGACACAAACTCCCCTGGCAATTGCAGCACACCTCATCGGCCCACTGCAGGTATTCACGATGATGCATTACACTGTGTTAATCTTGAAGGGATTGAACATTATACGTCCACCTCCACCAGCCGGTTTGATGCAGCTCACTGTGACATTGAATGATCATAACGAAGATTATCGCACAGTGGAAACACCCACAATAGTCGAAAGAATCACTGGTGATTCAAAGTCATCCATGATTTACAATGAATCGACCAATGAGATCACATTGTACTTCTTCTACACTAGGAACAACATTGTTGCTGAGCAGTTAAAGGGTCTTAAATACCTTGCCTTTGATTCGTTAAATGATCTGATGGCAGGGGTTTTCGAGCTCAATGTTATTCTTGATGCCAGGACTACAGCCAAGAAAAGAACTAGCCTCATCTACTTTTTAGACCCACATCCGCCTAATATCACCTTATCACACATGGAATTCAGCGGAACATTCCAAAACATTAGATTTGTCAATGATCATAGAGCAGCATCACGTGTAACAATATCATCTGCCAAAATTCTCAAGGATTGCACTGTCACATACGAGCATTTCACCATCCGTAAAATTGACGCAACCAATGGCGGCCGAGCGCATTTACACCACTGCCGAGTCAACTGGAACCTTCATTTACCAAATCCCTTTTTGTTTGATGGCCCACCAAGCGCATTCAATAATCCTCACAATGTTTGTGGCGCTGTTTCCTTTAACGAATGTCAGTCAAACGTTTCCAGTAGTAGTCGAAACCGAGATCACTCCTTCAAGATGTTGGGAGCCGACGCCATAAAAAGTAACCTTAGGAGTAAGAACAATACCAAAACAATGATCAATATCACTAATATCAGTGATGAAAGTTGGTGGATCAGATTTGACGAAAACGTAAAATGTGATTGCTATCCAATCGACAAAAGGGAGATACCTCCGTTAGGCGGCAATGCACACTTTACTGTCACAAGTGGAAGAACAGCAAGAATGTATTTCACCGACGTATATGGTCAAGAACACATGCGCAGTTGCAAATCAATGGAGCACCTTACAATCGTCAGTCCATCGATCAATTATGTCCATGGGTGTACAACAAAAGCCAAAGCAATCGCAGCGGAATTGGCTGATGGTCACAGCACAATTCTTGTCGTGGGACGTTTTGGAAGTGGGAAATCAACCCTGCTGAACTCATTGGCAGGAACTTATTGGACGGGCAAAGATGGAAAACAACAAGTGGCAGGACCAGTGGCGGAAAAGTTCCGAGCAAGCAGTTCTCCCAGTGGTTGCACGAAGGCTGCTATTTCCGAGGAAATTACAACGTTTGACGGACGAAAACTCACTGTCATTGACACGATTGGATACGATGACCTCATCGGCGATGATTATTGCGACTCTGAATCATTAACGGAAGTTATGAGCAAGCATGAGTTTATATCTGCCATAGTGATTGTGATGAACTCCTCGGACAAACGCATTTCGCATGGCCTTCTGCAATCGTTGCTGTGCATTCCCATGTCATTCAACCAAATCATAAAGCGTAATGTCATTTTCGTGTGGACCAACTGGAGTGAAGACGACGAGGAGGAATTTGGCCATCTCGAAGACCGCGGCTTTACAGCCCAATTCAATGTTATCCGTGATGCGCTAGGATATGAAGAAAATGATATGAGTATTCCCTCCTTTTGGGTAGACAATCGTAAGACCCGTCCCAAGAAACACACGATTGATAACTTGACAAGATTCCTTGACAAAGTTGACTCGATGCCCCTACTTTCTTGCAACGAATTCAAGGAAATGAGGGCTCTCTCCCTCTACGCCCGTATTGCACGGAAGGATATTACGGAGTACTTCAAACTACCACATGGGGAAAAATTCAAGCACTTTCTGTACAACTGTGCGTTTGAATTCTCTGTGGAGAAGAAGGATACTAAATATTATTCCCCTGACGCATTCCAGAAGGATCTCGTTCGTGCACTGGAGCTAAAGGTTCCCATTGGGCTCAACAAAGAAATAGACAAGATCTGCAAAGCTTCAGCTACTGCAGTTTTCGGAATGTGGGAGGCGCGTTTGTCTACGTTTCAAAAGCACAATGACACGGGGGGGCGATATTTGAGTAAGATCCTCTTAAGTTCTGGTGCCACAACAATGATATATTCGTCAATGGCGACTGCTGGGTTGAGCCTTGCTTTTCTGCCTCTGCTCCTCCCATTGGTAGTCTATCATGTTAAAGGATGGTCAAGGGAAAAAGTAATCGATCACGTTGTCGACAACATGTTCCGACAACTTGGGGAGAAGTATTGTACTGGGTATACAATTGCATTCACTTCTCACGTCGACAAGGTGGAGCAAGGCCTCCGTGAAATCCTCGAACGGGAGAGTAGGGTGATGTAGAGTTGGAAGGGGTATGAAGTGAACACAGGGGTAGTGCGCTTGATTTAGTGTTTGTTTGACTTAGAACATAATCTAGATCTCTAGATAATGATGTTCCTATGAAAGGCTCAGACAAATTTAGTAATGAAAGAGATTTACAAATTTCACCCTCCTCTCGCAACTCACTTTCAAACACATTTGACGAAGGTTTCACTGGCCTTTTGCCAAGTCTACCAAACTTCTGACAAAAATTCGCTTGGATACAATGTTGCTTGTGACATAATGCGAAGCTCAGCTGGTTTAGCCAGAGGAGATGAAGGGTGCAACAACAACGAACCCTCCTTTCTTGGCTGGTCGATGACGTCGATATGCAAGAAATTTAGGATATCGGCCATGCGTTGGGTGGGAGGAATGGGAGAGAATCTGTGGCTCAAATTGCAATGCATATGTAGTGATAATAGACAAGCCACTGCGATGAAACATAAACTTAGCATACTCAAACGACTGTTCGCTGCTGGTCTCAGCATGAGCCAGAGTCTATTCAAATACTTATTTCTTTCGATGCACACTTTGCCCTTCCTCGCAATTCGGGTATCCAACGCAACTGGAAGTCATCACTTCCTAAAGTGTAAATTTCTTCCCGATACAACTTGATTAATCACTGCGAAATTATTTCTACCATGGCCTCCAGCACAACAGCGACCGCAATCGCACCCGGATCCGGAGTCCCCATCAGCACCTCCCCAGCCAAGTAGTTTGACCTTCCAGCCTCAGCGTGATCCATTGTCGCTGTAGCATCAGCACTGTGCCTTGCAGCAAAGGCAGCTTTTCGAACGCTTACTGCCGAGCCCTCCTTTTCAAACATGGCTCTTGATGCTGGAATGAGCGCATCAAGCATGGTTCGCGAGCCCTCTTTTGCTCCACCATAAAACGATACAGCGGCCACACCAGCTTGAAATGCGGTGGCTAATGTTTGGGACGTGACTCCCACTTCCCCTGCTCCCGATTGTTGCGTTACCGTGCTAGCCTTTCTGAAAAAAAGCTCAAATAGGATCCCACTCGTCCCACCCATCGAGGCAGAGACCGCATCCGCCAGGTCGGAGAACAGTGATGAAGGGTGATCAAGTCTTAACTGTCCTGCTTCCAACCTTTGCAAAATTTCTTTTGCGCCTCGCTCCAACGTCATTCCGCAGTCACCGTCGCCGACAATTGTATCATACTTAGTTAGGATTGGTTCGGCAGCAATGATTGCCTGTGAGCAACGGGATATGATATTTCGAGCAAGTGCAGAAAAGTTGTCAATGAGTAAAGGAGGCAAGGTTGCCATAGCTGATGCTTCATTGGTTGATTCGACAGGAGGGGGACTTTCATCAATTTCAATACTCGACGGGCGAAGAGCGTCAGATCTCCAGATATCAATTATTGACCATGCCGGGGCATCAGTGTCCGCGTCTATGAACGGAATCACATTCTTTGCATCTCCAGTCAAGGGCATGATAGAAACCGATGCGCCCTGCATATCGAAGGAAGTCATGAAACTCCCCACCATTATCCTGGTCACCTTGCAACCTGCATCAGACTCTAAATGAGTAATCAATGATCGTGCCAAAATCGACATTTCAAAGTTGGATGTCCCCCCCAAATTATTGACCATGACAATCAATTCATCACCAGATTCGTACAATGGTACAATTTTGGTCTCTGACTCCTTTCCATAGCTTTGAACTGCATCCAGCATTTCCTTGGCGATATTATCACACGAAAGTACGGGGCACTGCCTCATTCCAGCCTCGCCATGTATTCCCATCCCAACTTCCATCATCGACTCGCCCTTGTCACTTGGCATTGCCAATCGATCATTCACTTTGTTAGCTCCAGGAATTGTCACCGCCTCCAACGCAACGCCCAAACTACCGATGCTCTCCGCCACCGTCTTGGCAACTATCGATACGGCCTCCAGGTCCATACCACTCCCCGCCGCTCCCCCCGCGGCCTTGTGAACCAGTACCGTCCCCGCCACACCCCGCGCACCGGTAATGCCCTTCGTACGTTCCACGGCACAGTCATCTGCCACAATCACCATCGATACAGAATATCCCTCGGCTTGAGCCTTCTCGCGCGCCATTCCAAAGTTGAGTCGATCGCCAGTGTAATTCTTCACAATGAGGAGACACCCCTTGCCTCCCCTGGAAGTGGGACGAGTTACCGCTCGAATCGCCGCGAGGATGGACGACACCGGTGGCGAAGCGAAGATACCGCCAAGAATGGCACCGGAGAGCATATTACGACCGATGAATCCTGCATGACTCGGTTCATGGCCGGATCCTCCCCCGGAGAGGAGGGAGACGCGATGGAAATTGGGATGATCATGTTGAGAATCGGACGACGACAAGGAAGCTGCGGCAAAGGAGGAGTGTAGAAGGACATGATGATTGGCAAGCTTGCGCAGGTGGTTGGGATATTGGAATAGAAGTCCAGTAATGAATTCCTCTACGGCGTGGGAGGGATCGTTGAGGAATTTCTTCGGTTTCATGCTTTCATGCGGACTACCTAGTCTCTATCTTGTCGATGGTTGTGTCTTTGCCCTCTGTTGAGACAATGCCTAATAATTAATTGGAATGGTAACCGCATTGACATTGGATTGGATGGAACGCGCGCGAGATATCGTTCGGGTGTGGCGCAATTTTTAATGAAGTTGCGGGAATTTTCGTTTTTGGTAGTATTTTTGATTTTTGGCCCCGCCCCCCTTTTCTCTATTAGACCAATATTGCCCAAAAATCAAAAATTCTACTGAGGTTGAGGGAATTCCTACCTTAGCTTTGTGGGATATTTTCTCCTTCCTCGTGGAATGCAGATTTTCAATTCTACTACGAGCCAGCTATCAATAATAATTGTCCAGAATTGTCCCCTCTGAGAGAGAGAGAGCTCTCTAGTGGTCACCCTCAGGGACTATATATTGACTGTGATATATAGTTACATATATAGGTCATTTAATACTATATTGCGCATCTCGCAATATCTCCCCCACCAACTTTCAGACAACACATCCCGTATACGGTCTCTCGCAAATAACGAGACGTGTCGACCCAACTAACAATCATGTTCAAATTCCCAGTATTGGCTGAGATATCTTACAGAAGGCGCCATTGATCGACCAAATTTTCTACACAAAATTCGTATGCGTTTCTACAAAGGAATGAAAGATTTCGCTGCCGCCAACCAATATTCTTCAAAATAATTCAACCAGACATCATCATACATCATCATCATCAATCGACAATGAATAACCTCTCCGCTGCCCTCTCCGCAATCGTTGGTGCGTCCACCAATCGCTCCTCCCCATCTTGTGCAGGCAATGCCACTACCGCCTCTGCTGCAGCCGCCCCTGTTGACGCTGACGCTGCCATCGCCGCTGCCACCACCGTCTCTACCGAATCTTCTGCTGTGGCTTCGTATCGCTCCCCGGCTGGTAACACTGCCGCTGCTACCACCGCCTCTGTTTTAGAAGCTGCCGCTGTTGATGCCACTTCCGCCACTGCATCTACTACTAGAGTATCCACCGATGTCAACAAAGCCGCTGCCATCGCTGCCCTTGCTGCTCATGCTTCGTATCGCTCCCAGGCTCGTAACGCTGCCGCCGCTGTCACAACCAAGAAAGTTGCCGCTGTTGATGCCACTTCCGCCACTGCGTCTTCTACTGGAGTCGCCGATGCCAACACCAAAGCCGCTCGCTCCCAGGCTCGTATTACTGGAGTCACCAATGCAAACACCACGCCGCTTGCCGCTCGCTCCCAGGCTCGTAACACTGCTGCTGTTGCAACCAAGAAAGTTGCCGCTACCACCCTTACTCTCAAAGCCACTGCTAATTCGGTTCCGATGAATGCAACTCCGATACCGAATTGTGATTGGGCGGTTGAACAGTGTTACATGATTGGACTTCCTCCCATTAAATGTCAGCGAATTGGATGCAAAAACTATTGTCATCATGTGTGTTCCATTGAATGGGTGACAAAGCACAATCTACCTGAGGGAACCATTGGAACTCTTTGCAGGGAACACCATCCAATGTATTGCAATCCCGCTTTCATCACAGATGCATCAACGGAAGCTGTTGCCACTAATTCCTCCCCCTCCATGACCGTGGCTACTGTCTCTGCAGAGGCCAGAGAGAAATCACCAATGATTTCCACGGCAAATAAAGTTAATGCAAAAACTGCAACTAAGCGAAAGAAAAATAGGAGTGGAGACATAGTTGCGGCAGTAAAAGGGAAAGAAATTCGAATTGGTAAGGGTGTTCGTGTCTTCTCAACTAAGGCACAACTCAAGTCTCGTGTAAAGCAAGGTGATCCCCAGTACGACATCATCAAGACCCTTGGTGATGGTTTTCGGTTATATGGTCGTGTAATTGAACCTGATGCAAGAAGAGGATGGTGGGAGGTTGAATATGATCTTTTTCCGACGGATGGAAAGACGATGAAAGTTACCCGTGGACTTGTGACCACTCTGCGGCCGGGTGAGGATGAGCCACAGTATCATCCACGGAATGAAAAGATTGCCATGGCAATTGAAAATATTCATAACTTGGGTGGCGAATCGGACAACGACCATTGCGATATTTTATTGGAAACTGAGCCCGATTATGATGATTGCGAGATCGATTTCGACAACTGCATGAATGATGAGATTCCAACGACCTCGAAGAAGAAAAAGGTTTCAAGGAAGGTGGCTAGTCTGAGGAGTTTTCTATCGATGAGTGCTGAAGGAGTGCTCGACGCAACATCATTTGATCATTTCTATGCAGAGGGCGAGAAGGACTTCATTCGGTGGGATATTTTGAAGGAGGGAGAAGAAATTGTTCAGGATGTAATGCAACATCCGACTGCTGAATCGGCATTTTCCACTGATATTCCATGGACAGCAAATAAATCATTGAATGATTACTTTGGAATATTTTTTGAGCACTTTTTTCCGTCACTGGAGGGGAAGGCTGCTATTCTTGATAAATACTTGTCGAGTGAAAGATGCTCATGCTATACATATGTAAAGCATGATAAAATTAAATTTCATCGCGCTGACGAAGCCGATCCCGACTACCTGGTAAGTGAATCCTGTCCATGTGCTTGCATTTCAGGACCACTCTGACTTCCGCGTTCCGCGCTATTTTTATTTCAGCTGAAGGTGTGTGTTACGTTAGTCATTGCAGCATCATTGGAAGTGGAGCATGGGATTGAAAACTTGTGGAAGACTACAACGGATGGATTTAAGTCTGCATCCGATTATGGACAGTATATTCCTGTTCACTACTTCCGTGCATTTGTCTGTGGATTTCCACATCTATGGAGTCCAGAAATGTATTGGTATTCAGAACATATTCCATGGGATAGTTTCAAGCCATTTGTGGAAGCATTCAACGCCAAGCGACGAGCTCTACTAAATACTGTTTACCTGTTGGTGGATGAATCAATGTCGGCATGGAGACCAAAAACCTCTGCTACTGGTGGACTTCCCAACATAACATTTGAACCAAGAAAACCAAAGCCGCTAGGTACAATGTTTAAGAATGGTGTTGAGGCCACCACCGGAATCATGGTCACACAGGATGTTGTGGAAGACTCGGCATCGCAACAGGAAAAAAAATTCACCGGGGAAATATCAAGCCTACCAAGGAAAGAGCCAATCATGGCTCATGTTGCTGAGACTTTGCGGCAATGTGAATCGGCAAATGTTGCAGAAGGTGGGTGGGTTGGAGGGGATGCATGGTTCGGCTCTCTCCCATGCGTGGTAGAATTGATGGTAAAGAAGGGAATCTTCTCGACATTTGTAATAAAGCAGAATGTGCAGTATTGTCCACTTGACGTGATCAAGAAAGTATTGGAAGTGCGAAACAAGAATGGATTCATGTCAGGACGCCATGTTGTAATGAAAGCCAAAATTAGTGGAGTCGATGTTTTTCTTTTAGCCTATGCGTGGTCAAACAAAAGAGCAGCATACATGGTGTCTTCTTGTGGAACAACGGTCCAGCATGAGACGCCATATAGAACCCACTTCACTGATGATTATGGTAATGTAACATTCAAGGAGATTCCTCGACCATCAATTGCTCATTTCTATTTTGAACTATGCCCGCTTGTGGACAATCACAATAAAGACAGGTAAGGCAGATACGGACATGTTTCTTATCATGCTTGTTTGTCACATCTGAATTACTTCTGTTCTGAATCGATACACCTAATAGGCAAGGCATACTTGGCTTGGAAGACTGTTGGCCAACAAAAAATCCGTGGTTCCGACTTCTCACGACTCTAATTGGAATGAGTGTCGTTGATTTGCATCGATGGGATAGAAACAAACGCAGCAATGGAAAGGCATTTGATTGGATTAATGTTGATGATGCTAGGCCAGACTTCCTCCAAGTGAGGACAATGGCAAACTTGATTGCAAGAGGACTCAATAAACTGCAGATGAGGTATTACAAACCAAGCAATCCACGACCTACAGTTCCTAATAAAAAACGACAGATGAAGAGTAGATATGACAGTAAACTCACCAGAATTACAAACGATGAAGGAAGTATACGTCGACCAAATGGTAAGAAACAAGAGTATCAAAAGACTTGCTTCATTTGCCGACAGTATAAGAAGGAGCCTGTGAATACCATTTGGTGTTGCACCAGATGCAAAATGCCCCTGTGCAAAAAGTCACGGCGGCGAGAGATGACTTGTGTAAATGAGCATGAGGAATATCATGACGATCCTCATTTGGGATGCCATGAAAATAGAGATTACTTTAAAATGCCACGTGAGTACAGAGTATTTCTGGTGGCGAATAAATCCACAGGACGCGATAACAATAACAACGATGATGATGATGATGATGGCAATAGCAGTGTCAACAAAAATAAAAGCAATGGCGATAGCAGTGATGACGAATATTCTGTCGATGATGACAGTGCCAAAAACGAAAGTGTTGACAGTGACCAATCGCTATTGGAAACATTTGAACCACACAACAGCAGCCACAACAGTAGAGATTTTGGAGGGAGAATAACACGATCAAGTGATGTTGTTCGACGTGCAACCACGCGATCAGTGGCAGCGGCAGCGGCACGCAAATCGGGGTAGGAACAAGCTTGGATTAATGCAGCGGCAGCGGCACGCAAATTGGGGTAGGAACGAGCTTGGATTAATGCAGCAGCAGCGGCAGCGGCAGATTAATGTGTAATACAATTAAAATAGAGAGCGATTCTGTGATGTTGCTTTGGTATTAGTTCCTACACTGTTCTACACATAATGACAATATATAGTTATATATAGTTCATTTTTGGATCATACCAATTTTCTACGTAGGAACGTGTAGAGCAAAAACTATATGATATAGTTTTATAGTCCCTGAGGGTGACCACTAGACAACCCGAACCCTAACGCTGCAACAAGAGAAGCATCTATTTCCAACAAATGAATCCAATGCCATGTGAAATGAGAGCTACTACTACTATTAGTCATGATATCATGGTAGTGTAAATTCCATCTTCCATCATGTTGTTGGTGTTGATATTTCTAGCTGAACCCATTATTGCTGGCGGAATACCTTTGTCGGAGGCCTCCTCTTCCTCTCCTCCTGCCACGTCGCCTCTACTTCGCATCATTAATGGAATCAAGGCCGACGAACTTCGGTATCCCTACGTTGTTTCCATCTCTCATCATCCCAACGCTCCCATCCTCTGCGGAGGCACACTCATTGCACCCTATGTTGTTCTTACTGCTGCACACTGCAACTGTGCCTTATTTTATCAAAATTCTACCTGCAACATTGCAGTGGGACGGAACAATATTTCTACACCATTCCACGGCAGACTTACCAAAAAGTTGTTTAACTTTTTTTTCCTAAAGTTAAAGTTGGGCGAAAAGTGGCCACTTTGAAATTTGTTCCCTTTTTCAGCACCAACTTTTTACTC
>JALLBB010001732.1:0-10208 GCA_036939735.1 Discostella stelligera
AGTACCATTTATGAATGCATGACATTATCAATGAATTCATGACAAAATCATGCATGACTAACAAAATGTTACTCTACGTAGGAACTTGTCACAAAACATGGTGCGTCACTGCTCGAATTGCAAGTCTGACATCAACATAAAGATTTGGACCAGATGGACCCCTCCATGTGCTATCCCTTTGAACCCTTTTGAATTTTATTGTTTCGAGTTATATTATTTTTGTTCTTTGGGTTTGGTCAGGATCAGTTAGATTTCAATTCTGTTTGGTTTGTGTTTGTGGGGTTACCAGGCAAACAAGTCAAACTCATAATATTGCTCAACAAAAGGCAATGAAAGCAGTGGCAAGCAAAAAAATACATGACAATGAAAGGAAGAGGAAGAATATTTTGCCAAGTTCAACGATAACTTGAATACATTTTTTCTAAAAGTTGGTGCTATGGTTTGATATGCACCGCTAAGTACATCACAATTTACAATCAGGGTTTGTCACAGTCTTCCCATTTTATCATGAAAAATAAGCTCACATATATTCTTGGCAACTGTCCACAAGTATTCTACCACATTCATGATAGGCGACGGAGGCCCCTGGTCTCCATTGCTAACATCATCCTCCATCATCGAACCCTATATTTACTACTCTTCAATCTCTCATCATGTATCACAACTGACTGCAAGAAATCAACCCAAATCTCTTAATTATCTACCAAGGCATTATTCATCTTTAATTTCTTTGCCACAAAGTCATGCACAAGAACATTAATAGGAATAGCGTTTCATCAAGTTTGTCCAAAATGTCTCCCCTATCCTCTGTGTTTTCTTCATCATTTAGGATAAGTGTTTTATCTTCATTCATGGTCTTGAGTGTGACATGCATCACCTCTTGGAGCCCATCGTGAACTTCACGTGATTGTTGATCAAGTGCATTCAGCTTGGTATTGATTGAATTGTAATAATTGTCCAGAAAACAACTCTTTTGAGTGATATGCTAGTCATCCATCCTCACAACTTCCAAATAATCCAGCACAATTTTTATAACAAAATGGACTGTTATTGATTGTTGCTTGCAGATTTTGAGAAACAATTTGAATATCAATATATTGCTCAAGATTCTGTTACTAGTACACTTTGTGATCACATATGAAAAATTGCCATTCAAAATCTTTGCAATGAGATTCATCAGCCCATTGTTGCAAACATAGCAACAATGTTTCTCATTGTATTGACTTGAGCCAAATCCTGGCAGTGCAAACAACGGGATGGGTTGAGTTACAAAACTGGAATGTAAAAATTATGATTAGTTTTAGGTGCACGCCAGGCACCCCAGCCCTGTAATCATAGTTACAGTGCTCCATGGGCCTACGTCATGTATATGTTCACTAAATTATACTCCGTTAGAAAGTTGTCAGTCAAGAATGAGTAGTAAGAAGTCATTGAAAGTTGGTCAAGTAGTAAGCTACTCAGGTGTTCCACCATTGTTTCTGGTGATGACCGCATATAGAACAGCATCATTCTAATCCACTCCCTCAATCAATGGTAGAATATTAATAAACTTTGCTACAAGCTCAGCAGCCTTGGAACCATTCCTCATGGAAGTATCAATCTAGTAAAAAATCGCCTGACTGATGTTGCATCTATCATTGTTTCTTTTCCAGGAAGTGTAGCTTGCTAGAGATTTTTAAGAATACTGTCTTGATGTTTCCATTGATTTTTTAAAGTGGTTGCATTGTCGGAGACCACCTTTTGCTGGTCCTCGACCTTCAGATACTTCAATTGACCGCCCGGGGTCCTTATGACTAGAGCACAATTCTTTCCTCAACAATTCATTATAATTTGGTAGTGTTTCTGCAACAAAACCAATGTCAAGTCTGTATTGATGAAGGAAAATAACTGAGAGGTTGTTGTGTAAACTCACAGGACAGTCAGTCACTTGTTTGATACTTGTGTATGCAACTCAAATTCAATTCATCTTTGTCATCACAACAATGACATGATTGTTTGTCTCTATGTCTTCAGAAAAATGCAATTCATATTGACTGTTGCCCACTCCTGAGAAGAATTGGATGATATTGTCAACGTAATTGGGAAGCTCTCCTACTTCCCTCAAGTATGTACAACCAATTGAAATGTGTACCTTCTGTTACAGCCCGGTGTTGATGGTTCCTGGGGAGATTCTCATGAATCCAAATAGTTTCAACATGGTTGTAGATGAAGGAAACCAGACAATAAAACTGCCAAGCTGTCTTTGTCTGATCCAGTTATTTAAAAAAAATTGAAATCATGATTGCTGTCTGAAAGGCCTAATTCAAGGAATCTTCATTCAAAACCAATGAGGCCACAAAGATCCAAAACTGATGAGGACACCGACGAGGCCACCGGTGAGGCCACCAAGAAGGTCAGAAGAACTGAAGTTGAAACTAAGGGCCTTCCTTGGGCTCTCAGAGAACTTACTGGATTTACCAGTCAGAAAGAAACCATTATTTCAAAACCCATTTCCAAATGCTCCACAATTGAAAAGGAGATACACTATTGCCAATCAAGATATTGCAGTGTAATATTGAGGAAGTGCAATGTAATGTCATGTCAGCAGAGGACAATGTGATTGTGCACAGAACAAATGTATCAGAACAAGATTCAGCCTCTGAAAAGGAGAATTACAACAATTTCACTTATAAAAACAACATCATCATTCAAGTAGATCCCTTGACAATGGATGAATGCAAAAGTATGATTGCAAAACTGCTTCAGGAGAGTTCCGACAGGGACAATCTTTGGCATTTTTCAAAGCTTGTTGGTAATGGCGTCAAGGAGTATAAAAGATTAGCAGCCGCTATTGGCAGAAAAAGGAAAGTGATTATTGAGGGCAAAAGAAAGAGAGAATTGACAGAACTGATTGTGATTGCTGCAAATCAAGATATAAAGATCTACTCCCTTTTGTTAAGTTGGAGTTTCAGCTGAAGCATGTTGACCATGAATTTATGGAAGATACATCACTCCAAACTGAAGAGGAGTTGGTTCTGAAGAGAGAAGTGAAAATGTCTGAACGTATCAAAAAATGGGCAAGATATGATAATGATGAATCAAGTGATTATCATAACACTGCAACAGTGGTATATCAGAGATACAGGGCTGAATTGTGTAAGATCAAGTATCGCATGTATTGAAAATGTATCAGTACTAATCCAACGAAAAAAATCTTCATCTTCTTGCAAGATACAAAGCCGAGGCAGAAATTTTGCCACATAAGGATGCATATGGTTCAAATTATACAAAATCTAAACCTGAATATTCGATTGATGGAGAATCGTATGCTGCACTCATCAGATCTGCAATGGCAAAGTTGACTGTGACCTGTGACTAACATATGTATGTCCATTCGCCTCAAGATCCAAGAGATACACTGCGAAATGGTTGCGAACAATGATTCTGGGACAAACATGGCTGAGCACAACGAATGGAAGAGTGTTGCAAAGTTCAACGACAACTGGAATACATCTCTTTCCGACAGTTGGTGTTTTGGTTTGATATGCACCATTACTACCTCATAATTTACAATCAGGGTTTGTCACAGTCTTCCCTTTTATCATGAGAAATGAGCTCACATATTTTCTTGGCTACGTTCCACAAATATTCCACCTCATTCACGGTAGGCAACGGAGGTCCCTGGTCTCCATTGCTAACATCGTGCATCACTCTGGCATCTTCCCACAGATCCTTAATCTCCTCTGCTGTCCGCGGCAATGGCGGGGGCGATCCGAACATGGTCCAATGCAGTACACATCCTTGAAGAAATGTCCCCGATGGACTCGGATGGAAATGATCGTAGGGGTCGAATAATCCTTCCCACATCTCGTGGTTATCATCGTGGACGTGCAAGAATGCAGTACCCACTGGTGCCACTCTGGGTAGAATCGATTCGGGTAGCTTGGATCGCAAAGATTCAACGTACGATTGCACTCCCTCTCGAACACGTTCAGTGAATTCATATACGTTTCCCAAGTCCTCCGAATTGTTTATTCCAGGATAACGATAGGCATGTGTCTGTATAATGATTGGAGTTGCAAGATTGTCTATTATCAGTGGAAGATACTTTTCCAGGAGGACTTTTTCATGTTCTTTTCTGCTTGTTGCTCGTGCAGGTCCTTGCGTATGATCGTTCATGACCACAAAGTCCCATCGTGGTGTGGTGGTGGTAGTGCTGCTGCTGCTATTATCCGCCTCGACGTTATTGCACGTCAACAAATCTTGTACTGTCGGCGAGCCCACGTCGTAGTTAACGACCCCGTTGAATGTCTTCCCGTCCTCGCCTTGGACTTCCTCGTTTATTATTTTCGCCTTCTCCGTGGCAAATTTCCACATCATCCCATTCCCCTTCTCCCACAGTGTGGCGAGCGTCGCGCCGCCGCGAAGACAGGAATCTTGGTGGGATATCGCACCATTGGATAAATTTGTGAGGAAGCGCGGGGTGTCGTTGTAATACTGGATCGAGTTACCGAGGTAGGCGACCCTTGCACCGTCGTCGTCTCGTTGCTGTTGCTGCTTCTGCCGCCATGCGAAGATCGACTCGTCCTCGCTTAACGTCTTCGGCGTGGACATCCTGTTGGCAAAACGAGGCTTGCAAGCTCACGTGACGCCACGCACCGTGGGGAGCGAAAAGTCAGTGCTCTGTTGGTTTTGGCGCGCCCAGCTAGAGCTACAACAACCCTTCGCAGAATCACCATCATCGATCATGACTATCAACAATAACATGGCCATCATCCGACGGCAATCACGTAAGAGCGAACCTAATCTCAATACACAATCGCAAGATGCGTCATCTCCCAGAAGATATTCCTCATTGGGTGTATCTAGCGGCTTGGAGAATTCTACACATCAACGGCGCCGAAGATATTATCATTGGTTCTGCTGTTCGAGACCGTTCCCAGCGGGTGCCATGACGATGACGCCCCCACCACCTCAAACATTGTCGCCCACTGCTGCTTCAATGCAGTGGCGTGAATTGTCGCTGCGCCAGCTATGGGATCGATTTATTTATCATGTCAAGAGGATTAATCTGGTACATGCGACTTTTATTGGAGCGCTCTGTTTCATAACATGCACATATCTGGTTAATTGGCTTATCGTACTGGAACTGGGACCGCGGGGATCCATCAAGGGTGGACATCTTGGGAATTTCTGGGATCAAAATCTTCGAGATTATATTAGGTACAAGACGATATCTAAATGGAGAGAAGAGGTTAGAACAGAGCTTCACATTCCAATTGTATATGAGGACAAGGACGGTGCACTCAAGGAACCACGGTTTTACCCCCTAGATGTGATCATTCGAACACGGCCCAACAGTGCTATTGTGGAGATGCTACTTCGGGAAAAGAAAAGACTTCAATTGTTGGATTCTATGATTAGGAATGTCGACAATATCGTTGAAAGATGTTCCGAAAATCAAAAACATCCAGTTCACATACCATCAACTGTCTTGCATCTACAGCCACAATACGTGCAACGACAACTGCCGCCATATTGGATTATTAGATCAAATCTAGTAGACCTTGATTTTCTTCATATTGAACCGACAGATATCGATCCTACGGTGTTTCAATCGCTTATAAAGAGCTGTCCAGAATTAAATCCACCCAATCGCAAATTATCAGACCTACAATGCTTAGGACACAGTTTAGGGGGGATCCAATTAGGCGACAGTCGTAGGTTGCACTAGTTTCAACCTCACATTAATACAATTTTTGCCGCGATGAGACTGCCACAGACAAATCCTCTTCAAAACAATTTGGCTGGAGGCACCTGTACTTCTAGAGTGGGCTTTGCTGTATTTTCCAATTCACCAACTCCCAATGATCAGCTGAGAAAGTCATCTGCCATATCAAATCACATTTCTACCGTTTTTGCGGCATTCCCTCCCAACCATCTTGCATACCTTTGCATACCACCATTTGAGCATTCCATCGGAATATCTCCTTACGATCAGGCTAATCACGAAATCAGCTTTCAATCAACATTCGCCAACAAACTCATTACCGAAATTGAAAGTATAGCCTTCAACGAGACTGGCAGTACAGTTTGGGGACTGGCTACACTGACATGCGATCTTTCAGATGGTAGTGATGAAGCAATTACAAAGTGCTGCAATCGAGTGTCTGTCAACATTCTTGAATCGATCGATGCTGATGAAATTTCAAACCATCTCAAGAACGAGGAGGCGTCCCACCACCTAATCTTTACTGCCCCAAAACTCATCCCTCCCGAAGTCAGCAATGATTTCTCAAGTAAATCAAGTACAATCAGTGTGAAAATCACCGAGCTCGAAACTAGCAACAAAACTACCCGCCATCACAAAGAATCAATCCAAATGAGACTTCGAAACAAGTGGAAGTGCGAGCCTAGTTGGTTTTGCAATCGATGTCTTCAGTCTCCCGTATTTGGTTCCTTCTCTAATTGCGCTTCTACTTGTGGTGAATGTGTTGCCAGGTCTATTTGCAGTGATGATGACGAGGAACGTTCGCCAGTCGAAATCCAAGTCCAGGTTACAGGAGCGCATTATTCGACACCGTCTACGAGTAAGAATATTGTGACCGACGAACCACAACCTCATCGGATTCCTCGGATAATTCATCAGACATACTTTGAGGAAATAACGATGGAAAAATACCCTCAGCTATTTCGACTACAAAATACGTGGATAGCGTCTGGGTGGGAGTACAGATTCTATACGGATGATACTGCGCGACAGTTCATAAAGTCGAACTACCCTTCGCGTTTTGTGTCTGTATTTGACTCCCTTACATCTGGTGCATACAAGGTTAGTGGGTTCCCTCGATGCGCATTTTGCTCGATATTGAATATTATGACGCTTTCCTTGACTCTTTGTATTGATCTTGCACCGTAGGCCGATTTCTTTCGTTACCTCGTCCTATATCAAGTAGGTGGAGTCTATGTTGATGTGGATTTGATGCTCGATTCAAACTTGGACACCTTTTTGTCACCAGATTTGGCATTTTTCGCACCCATAGATGCGGTTGGAGCGTTTGCTGATGAACAATTCTGTTTATGGAATGGCCTACTCGGTTCAGCGCCTGCGCATCCTGCTTTGGCCAATGTCATTGTGTGGATGGTAAACCTTGTCTCCAATCGGGGCGACATTTACGATATGGAACGGTGAGCAAATACTTTCGATCCTTGTTTATTGTTGACATGCATAATCTCTGCTCGAACTACGACTGACTTTGTTCTCATTCATACTGTCTTCTTTGTGGATAGGAATGTGTGCAAATTTTCTAGCCGAATCGAAAATTGGAAGATACGAACCGAACCGGGGCTCATGCTTAGCGGACCATGTGCCCTTGGTTTGGCCGTCAACAATGCAATGGGAAATGAACCACTGTCAAAGTTTATCCCCGGGTTGCTCACGAGCTTTAATAGAAAGAAAATTGAAGGCATACAAAGCGACACAATAGGCAATGTCATGATATTGGCGGTGAGTGCTCACCAATGTTGTTATTGACTCGTCACCTATTGAACGAAACGTGCACATTTCTTATGATGATTTAATTCCAGGCGGATAAAATAGATCTTGGAGCATTTAGATTCAGTGATGCAGAACGGAACGTAATAATTGCGTCCACTGATCTCCCAGGACTCTCGAAAGCACCTATTTTATATGAGACTAGTCAGTTCCTACGAAACAAAAACACAGTAGTTCAATTCCAGAAACCGCATTACAGCATCTCAACCCGAGGACAGCAGTTGTGGGGCACTCATGATGTTTACACAGATGATCTTGTTGAGGAGGAGGTTGTCGCTCTCAATGTTTCTTTCCAGATTTACTCATATACTGTTTAATTGCTTGACATCAACAAATAATGGCCGTTAAGGCTTGGCTTTTGCATTTTTTTCAACTTTGACACTCCATATCTCAGCAACTACCAGGAGTTAGACCATGAAATTTGGAAGGGTAATACTTCATCAAGTGCAACACTAGACCTTGGTTCTTGCTTGGCGCGACCCTACTTGACAGGATACCATCTAACGGGGATGGCAATAGGCTAAGTCGTGTACTACGAAGAGACGTCCTACATCTAAGCTAGAGGTCAAGTACCCAAATTCCACTAAAAGTCGGCAATTACGATGAAGGAGGCGGCAAGAAGCCATAGTTTTTGGTATCAGACAAGCATGACATACTCAGGGAAGTGAATGCTAGCTATCCTCACCATAAGAACCGGTGTTTGTCGTGCACACTGTGAGTATCCACTTCTTGAGTGGATGTGTAATGTGAACCAATAGTTGATCAACTGTCATTCTGGAAGTACTAGAGGTGTAGTTGCATTGTATTTATGTGCAGTTGTGTGTCTTGTCAAATGTACTCTATGCCATGGGCGCCACCACGGTGTGGTAGGGGAGGGGTATAGCATGCTCTGTGATGTCGGAGTAAACACCACCCACGATGTTGACAAAAGCAAAGTGCCGCTTCATTTACTTTGACTCCTCTCTGATCTACTCCTTAAATGTGGCACTGAGCCAGCGACCCATTTTCTTTGTTTGTTTGTCAAAATATCCAGCCAGCGAGAGGGTGTTGGCACCCCCACTTTGGAGAGAATGAATGTTGATTAGCGTAACCGTATTCCCTTTGTTGCTAGGTAGTCTACAGTCAATGATGGTTTGTGATGGTTGATGATGGTTGATGATGGTTAATGATGGTTGATGATGGTTGATGATGGTTGATGATGGTTGATGATGGTTGATGATGGTTGATGATGGTTGATGATGGTTGATGATAGATGGTTGATGATGGTTAATGATGGTTGATGATGGTTGATGATTGTTGATGATGGTTGATGATGGTGATTGTTGATTAATGATTAATGATTGATAATAATGATTGATATGATTGATTTATGATTGCATGATGATTGATGATGCAATTATAGAGAGTAGAGAGGCATGCAAGTGTAAGTATGTGGCATGTATGTTGAGTTTTGCGTGGTTGTTGGCAAGGCTGTTTATTGTTCACAGATCGATATGGATCTGGTTTGATTGATACTTCAGATTTAGCAGGAATATCTGCCTGGCAATCAATGTTCAAAAGTTTGTATGCATGTCACAAACAGAATCCACAAATTAAAAACAAAAAAATTGCATTCCTTTTTTATTGCTCCCTCTAGAGCTGAAGATAGATGGCTGTCCATTACCTGCCCATATTACTATTATCACCTTCCAGTATCACCCAGACAAAACAACAAGAGCACTACCTTCCTTCATGTAATATTCTTTTGACATGCTTGTTATTTACTGTCACTAATCAAATGTTGTTAGCACCCTACCTTGCTTTATTGTATGACCAATATTGTAGTTTAAATGTGTATTCGCTACAGGAGGCACAGTGGCTCAGTCTTAGACTTAGACTTGTTTCAATGAGATTTCTAACTATGGCAATCTTGGATTTATGGGGTTTGACAATCAAGTAAATGTACTCAAAAACTTCAGTTATATTACTTGCTACATTCCTTGCAAACAAAACAAGTTGGATGGAAAAGGTTATGGATGGTTCTGTGTTCTATGCCAGTTGATGATTGTCCAGTTCAAGTTTTAGGTGTAAAGTTAAAGTTTTATGCACTCATGGCCATTGATACAGTCACCAGCCTGACAAAGTTGGTTTGATTGATGACAAAACATCATTACATATTGCACAAAAGTATGGGCCAGAATGATGCATCCACAATAATGGTGGAGAGTTTGCAGGCTCTGACTTTTAGCTCCTCATGCAATGATGCAAAATTAAAGATGTAGCAACAACAGCAAAAAAATGCAAACAAAATCTATTTGTGAAAGAATGCATCACACTGTTGCAAATATGTTGTGGATGCAAATACACAGTAATCTGCCAAAAGGCATAGCCAAAGCCAAAGCCAAAGAGTTTGTAGATCCATCCACTGCCTACTTTCAAACCATCTCTTCCATTCCATGGACTGTAGTCACAACAAGTCAAGACCTGTCATAATGCAGTACCCATAGTAGTTGTCATGTACGGTACACTAGGGCAGCCATGTGTCACTATGGATCCTTGCACGTCAGTACAACCAGGTGATAAGAGGTGATAAGCCATAGCTTCCACCTGTAGTAGTTGTAGCTGACTAAAATAGACAATCCCTGTATAGCCGATGGCCACGGGTACATGGAGATCCTATGACATCGGAAGAGCA
>JALLBB010001783.1:7308-25867 GCA_036939735.1 Discostella stelligera
GGGAAAGGTCCCTGGGTGAGGACTGATTGAGTCACCACACCAGAGAATGCAAGCATTGCCAGTCGGCAGTGGGTAATTTCCTTAAGCTTCATATCCTCAATGTATTCCTTCGATTTGCCCTTGAGCATGCCACCGTCCAAGCCAAAGTCTCCAGGTGCACGCCCGGATCCTTCCAACATTTGGTTAATGGCAATCCCGTCCACGACCTCAAGGAGACTAAACCAAAGGAACATTTGGGAGAGTCCACCCTGAAGGACGGATGCGTCGTGTGCCGTGGCGGCGGTCACGCCTGCGAGTGCCTCGGGGACGGGAAGGACACGCAAACCGAGGTCAACGGAGACATATCCCAACCAGGCCATCATGGCGATACGGCCGTGCTTGAGTTCGGCCTCACGAAGGAAGTCGACGGGGGCAAAGTCAGAGAAGCGGAAGGGGTCGAAGCCAACATTTCCGACGTATCCTTCGCAGTTGGGTGGGGCCTCGAGGAAGGGAAGAGATTGAGACTTGGCACTGAGGGAGGAAACAGTAACTGGGTTGTTGTTATAAAAAATGAACATGAATAGGTGAGTTACGTGAAACCTTCGAATGGGAACAGTGAAGATGGGAAATGAGAGTGGGAACAGTTTGTCTCAAGGGTTCCATTATCAACGTCATGATTTGCTTCTCAATATCTGAACCAGGTGGGTGCGAAGGGATTCGAAACGGTCAACTACCGAGAGGCAACCTTCAAACTCAACCCCCTTCCCTTACCCTTCCCCAGCGCACACTTCTATCCGCGTCTTCAATTCCGACGGGATGCGATTTAGATTTCTGATATTGAAGGCAACATACCTGGAGGGTTAGCTGGGGCAAATGCGGTAGAAGTGCCGGCAAGGGCAGCGAGGATGGCAAGCTTCATCATGGTGTTGGGCTGCTGTCTGCTGTGTGCGACGACTATATGGGAAGGTGGGTCCAATGAACTAACTTCTAACTTCACTCTTTATGAATTCAGCGATTCAAGAAGAAAACAACTACGGTTGGATACACCGAGAGGATCGCCAAGGACAAGTTGAGGTTGCAAGATCGGAAGAACGAGGGACGTACGGCGTATGACGTCGTGGTAACTATCTTCTATTTCTTGCTCTATCCGGCCCGCCGACCCCTGCTTGAACTCTTGACGACAAGGATTGATTGCCGAGATAGAGCTCGAATCCGAAACGCACACCAACAACTATTTTTCATCCACAATGAAGGCCGTTGCATTTGCTTCCCTGATCGGCTCTGCCGCTGCCTTTGCCCCGGCTTCTACTGGTAAGTTGGCATCGTGGCATTTGTGTGTGTCCTCCCTTTCATGATTTCTCTTCTCTAATGAAATATCTTTTCCGAAAACAGCCCGTGCCAGCACCAGCCTTGCCGTCGAAAAGTCCCAGGCCCTTCCCTTCCTTCCCAACCCCGTTAACTGCGAGGGATACGTCGGAAATGTTGGATTTGATCCCCTCGGCGTGTCCAACTACATCCCCGTCGACTACCTCCGTGAGGCTGAATTGAAGCACGGCCGCATGTGTCAATTGGCCTGGCTTGGATACGTCGCCGTCGACCTCGGTGCGCGCGTCCCCGGCTATCCCGAGGCCATGTCCAGCGCTACCTCGGCCACCGTACACGGACCTGCCGTAGAGTACGGTGCCCTTGGCAATATCTTCATTTGGATCGCTATTGCAGAAATGACCTCGTGGATTGGCGTATCCCAAATGCTTCAGGGTTCCGGACGTGCCCCCGGTGACTTTGGTCTTGGCACGAAATTCCTCGATGGCAAGTCAGAGAAGGAGGTGGAGAGCATGAAGCTGAAGGAAATCACCCACTGCCGACTTGCTATGCTGGCATTTTCGGGTGTTGTTACCCAGAGTGTTCTGTACGATAAGGGATTCCCCTACTTTTAAGTCCTGACGATGTACAGAGATGACGATGATTTTACAATTATTCTTTTCTCTTTTAGAAAAGCATGCATGCGTAAAAGTGTGAATAATAGCTTGAATTCCAGCTACAGTTGCAGAGGTGATGACTATAGCAGGTCACATCGTGAAAATTATGGGGCTCTGAGTTCTGACAGGAATGGATTCGGACTCAAGTTCATGTTTTTGTCTAACAAATGCCGACGTTCGAGGTTGTCACTGGAATCCAATGTGACGGTGCTTCCAACATGGTTAAACAAATAACAATGAACGAAGTAATTCCCTCGTTATTTCTATTTACTTGTGCTGGAAATGATCAACGATTGCCTCTTACTGTTGGTACAATGCCTGAAGCAGATTTCTTTCTTGATCTTGACAATGTTACGGGAACCACTTCATCAGAATTTTCATCAACATTCTCGGTAGATACACCAGCAGCGGCATTATCTTTTACATCCTTCTTCTTCGCTGACGATTTTCCCTCTTTTATCACGGTTGGCTCCGATACTTCTTCTGTCATCGACCGCCCCTCTTTCTGCAAAGTCTCCCGCTCCAACAGGGCACGAACCAATTTCCGCATACGGTCCCTCTGGACTCGCATTTGTTCCTCACTTTCTGCTTGCAATTGTTGCAATTTCGATTCATATTCAAGCTCGTATTGACGTTTGACCTTTTCGATTTCAGCCTCGAGTGTTTGTTGCTGGTGTAGGTCCATCTCTTCCCGTGATTGTTTGAGCTCGGAGACTACCTTTCGTTGCTCCTTGATATCTCTGTGCAATCGCTTAATTTTTCTCTTGTACGTCTTCTCGATATTGTCTACCAATGTCGATGTCAACTTCTTTGTCAACTGTTCTGTCAACTCAATAGTAAGAGTATCTGTCAACTCAGCCGTAAGATCACGTCTCAATTGCTCCGTCTGGCTTTCCGACAGACTCGACAATGTTTGCTTCTGGTCTGATTTCGCTAACTTTGAGGATTTAGACCCCTGCACTTGGCTGTTCAATGCCGCATCTCTCTCCGCTTCCAAGGTTGATGCATATGCAGTTACATTCTGCAACTGATTCTCAAGCGTTTTGTACCTCGCCGCCCATTCTGTTTCGAATGAGTCTATCGCTGATGCAAATGCTGATTGAACTGCGTCATTAATTTCAGATTCCCTCTGTTTTCGCTGCTCATTCTCCCCTTCAAAATCTTGATTAGCAGATTTTTCAATTGAGTTGATCAGCATCATTGAATAGTTTGCGCGAATACTTTCAAGTTCCGATCTCAGTTCTTTGGCACGAAGTGAGTACGTCGTGTTTGAGTCCCCCCCTTCCACCTCTCCTTTCCCAAGCTGACGCGACTTTGCGGCTAATGAAGCTGCTTCTAACTTCAAAGCGAGTAGCTCGACTTGCTCCGCATAATCGTTTTGTTTTCTATTAGACTCTTGAAGAAGTTGTTCATACTCAAGTAGTCTTTCCTGACTTGATCGCTCTTGGGTCTCCTTCCAAGCTTGCAACTCATCCATTTCAGACGACAATAAATTGAAGCGCTCTACCTGTTGCTCATGCTTTTCTGTTTCTAGTTGAAGTTGCTGTTGAAGTCTGTCAATCTTGTTCTGTTTCTCCATCATTGCATTTGCGTCGTGACTACGAGTCGTTATTGATTTCAGTGTTTCCATCCGTTGATCCTCCCATCGTTTCCGAAGTGAGGTACATGTGTTTTGCGACTCATAGAGTTGACGCTGAGCAGACTCCAATTCATTTTGTAGGTGAAGTAAGTATGCTTCTTTGGCAGCTCGTAGAGGGTTGATGGAAGAGAGAAATGGTAATATTCTTTTTGTTGGTAGAGGGCGGACCGTGGAAGGGTTGCCATTCCCTGCAGCCGCAGCAGATACAATTTGCGCCACGCATCCAAATCTAATGCAACACATTTTATGAGGGAACAATAACAGAAAGCAGATCCATGACCAATTAACATTCCTACCCCCCCCAGTGCCGATGATACGCTTCTGAAAGCTGAACATGACACTCGTCTGATTCGTCGTCGTGGTGTTAACGACGCCTGCAATATCTCTGCTTATTATTAATCCAAAATTACCCCCTTTCCTCCTCCGCACACTTTATCTCCTGAATGAGGTAGAGAGCCGTTAATTGTTGCCCTGGAGCTGTAGAAAACAATTTAGTTTGCGGTTCGTCATAGGCTTAGTGGTTAAACTAAGCTTTAATAGTGATAGGGAGGAGGTAGGCGTTCCCCAACCGGTCAATTGGATGGTGTGAATGAAGAAGTGAAAAATGAAAAACTAGAGTAAAAAATGTGTGTGGGGTGCAGAAACGAAAAACATGGCGGGAGGCTCATGTCTAGCTTATCTCTCTACCAAAAGCTACCAATAAACAGAGAGCAAAGACATCGCAACACGCAATGGACAACAATACACATATGAGTAAGGAAGTCTCGCTGTCTTTCGCTGTGATAACATCATGCTATCTACTGTGACTGTAATTTTATTGACTCCCATCTATTCTGATCTCTTCCCAGAGAACAACGATGCTGCGGCAAGCTGGTTCTGCTGTAAGCTAGAGCAGAGAGCAGGATCAAATTAACACACCAGGCAATCACAGCAGGTGTTGATACTGTTTTAAAAGCAAATGATGTCTTTTACAATCACGAATGGTCCTCGACGGTTCATGAACCCTGCCCCTTGCGATGACTTGTTGATCTAGAGATAGTATCTGATACTGTAACATTTCTAGCTATAATAATGATACTTTCTCTATGTTCAGAAAATCAATGGAAACACACAAAATACTGTCCAAGCGGCCATAAGCGAAGTCTTCCGACATCACTTCACTACCTAGAGGACAAATCGTTGCAAGTTCTATTCTTGATACTCATTATTTTTGGGAAAGAGCTTCGCGAAGGCCGAAGTCTCGAGAGAAAGAGGATGCTGCAGATGCTTCAGAGTGTTGCTTGCGGCAGGTAATGTAGATGTTGTCGAGGGAAGCAATGAAGTGAATGAAGGAGCAGTAGTTGAATCAACGGTAAAGTTACCGCTGCGGCAGATGCGCTTGCTGGGTGATGTGAACGAATAATATGATAAAGACGAGAGTGATAGTTCTTCTTCTTCATCATCGAAACCATCGTCACTACCAATGGGATTGGCATGGCATAGCATTGGAGCGCTGCAACTTCGCTTGGCGGGAATTGTGACATCGTCATATTGTTCGTACTCACAACGACGCTTTGTTCCGTTCGTGGCACGAAAAATGGACATGGCCGTTGACCGACGTCTTCGCGGGTAAAATCGATGTTGCTGCTCATCGATGTCATCGCTGCCTGAGGACTCGTCGCTGGCCTCTTCGGTGTCTTCAGAGAATGTCGACAGTTCTCCATCGGTGGTGAAGGATGATGGCGTAAGGTATCTCGCCCGACGGAGCATCCCGTTGTTGTGGCTGTCCACTGTTGCTTCGTCCGTTGGTTGGATCACAAAGCTGTCATGCTCGATGGCATCCTGATTGTCAGCTACGCGAAAGACGCTGCTGAGCTCATCGATGGCGAATACGACGGTGTTGGGAGATCGAGCAGTGGAAGTAGAAGCCGCCTTGACGACATTGCATTCGTCGGCGTCAGGGTAGGCGATGAAGTGTGGCTCGGTGAACATATTGCTGTCACTGTACATCATTGTCTGGGTAGGAGAGGAGTGCAATTGTTGATCCATGATATTATGATGCTATTGCGAAGTCATAAACGATAAATATTTTTGACTGTCCTCTCGTTTTTCTTTCACATCAGCGAAGGATGAATTCAAATAATGATAGGTTGGAAGCGGTTGTTGCGATTCATGAGTAAAATAATTCGTTGTTGTTTGCCTCTTTGCCGCCAAGAACCAGAGGGGGGAAGAGCCTCCACTCCATCCTCCACTGTGCCTGTGCTGTGCCGTCTCTAATTTTTGGCTGTTGCTGTTGGCATGCGGTTTGAGTTTTTGCCCTCCACCCCGCACACACTCAGCGCGCTTTTGAATGTGGCTGAGAAGGAAGAAAAGGCATTGGATTTGATTGCCACCAAAAATCTATTTAGGAATCAGTACATACTATTCAAATAATTTTTGTACCATGTCGTATGTGGACTGTTCGCCTTGACAGCGGGAGCAACTGCCGTTGGGAGGCGCCAGTGTGATTGCCAAAAATGCGAGAAAGGTGGAAACGATCCCGCCCTCCCCGCGCTCAAGAGTTAGTTGTGTGGAGTGCGTTCTTATTTACGTACATCGTACTCCTTCATATTATTCGGAGTTGTTATCCTCTCGCTCACAAAAAAACCAAAAACAGAGGAAATATCTACTACTGTTACGATACCGAAAGAGTCATCTGTCTATTATCTGTCTGGAAGACAAAAGCCCACACAGAAAGTGTCGAGTTTCTTGGAAGAAAAGATTTCCAGCATTTCTCTGTGGAATTAGTATGCATATTGGCATTTGAATAGAACTGCTTCCGATGCATCGAAACACACCCGAGGATGGCGGGCTCATCAAGGCGGGGATCGCCAAAAGTCAACCTTCGAATGAATGAGGGAATAGAACGGTGAGGAGACAGGCAGACAGGCAGTCAAGCAGACAGGCAGACAGCTGCAGACAGGCAGATGGGCAGACAGGCAGATAGGCAGACGGCAGACAGGCTGACAGGCTAACTGAAGACAGGCGCGAGGGTCGGTCTGGCCGTGTGTGTTGCGTAGGTAGATTGATAACGAAGGAGGAAGAGGGGGAAGAGGGAAACATCATTTTCATCAACATAATAGGAAGGAAGGCACTGCGATATTATTATACAAAATACACCAAGTTACCCTTCGAAGCGAGATAGACAACAAGCAATCGTGATCATGGCTAACACTAGCAATTATTCCACCAAGCAAACAGGAGTTTCGGACGGTGGACGGGGTGGTATCAAATTCGGCGCCTACGACGACGATGACCCTTCCTCCGCCTACCTCGCCAGTAACACCTCGGGAAGAAATAAAAACGCAGGCGGCGAGGATGAAGATGGTATAGTAACCTCCCTTCCCACATTAGAAGAAGAGCGTCGCTTATACGCCGACGATGATGACGATTATTACAATGAAGAAGAAGACGAGGGACGTGTCGCGGGGAGTTCGGTCGATTCCAAAAACTATCGTCATCAAGCCGAAGACAACTCCAGTAATGCCGAGATTGATCCGTTCGCATCCCACCGTGCAAGCACCGCCAATGGATCTGGAGTAGTGAATACACGAATCTCTGATCGGGAATCTTCCTATCATGCACGTAAACATGATCGAGAATTGCTTCCCACGGGGATGAGTTACAAGGAGATCATGTTGCATGCAAATTTAGATCGCGAGAAACGAGAGTTGATTGATGAAGCGAGAAAGGAATTGTTGGATGAAGAAACTGGAAAATTTCGGACGAAATTATTGGATGATGGTGATAAGAAGGGTGGCATTGGTGGAGTTGAAAATATTGGAGACATGAGGGAACAGGGTGATGGTGGACGAAGGGAACGACGCTGGGATACAAGTAGTAGTACCCTTAAGGTCGAGGTTGATGGTAGCCGTGATGGGGAAAATATTGTCACCGATGGAGAGAATTCGTCGCTATCCAGCAAATCACGTTGGGATGAGAATTCTTCAGTTTCCACCACAGGACTCGCAACAGTTCGTCGACGCAAACGATGGGACGAAACTCCCGTTGTCGCGTCTGGAACAATGTTGTCATCATCGGATGCCACACCAAAGCTAGTACATGGTGGATCGTCTACGGGACGAAAGTGGGATGAAACTCCCTTGGTGGCATCTGGGGGGATGAGTACATTTGGATCCACACCCATGATTGGTAGTGGTGGAGCAGTAGCACCAGTAGGAGTTGCTGGGGAGCGAAAGCGCTCCCGATGGGATTCCACGCCAGCACCTTCGGCAATGTCCCAATCAGGTATAGCTGGCGCCACTCCTCTACTACAGAGTGGACAACAAACACCCATGATGCTCTCCATGATGGGAGGAAATCTAGCCAAGGCTTTATCCAACGAAAAGGAGATGGAACGTCGGAATCGTCCATGGACATTGGCCGCCCTTGATGCTATATTACCCAGTGAGGGATATACGGTATTGCCTCCCCCGGCCAACTACCTGCCACTGCGCACGCCAGGGCGGAGATTGCTGGCGCCACCCACACCCTATGGTCAACAGACACCGTTGGGATTCCAAATGGACATCCCCCCCGAAGAACGAGAGGGACAGACGATCCAGGATATCCGTGAGGCCTATGGTGTGCCAATTACGGCCACTTCTCAAGAATTGGGGACTGGTATTGGAGGGGAAGGATTGCCCCCGGTGACTGATGGTATGGGGGGTGCACTCCCATACATCAAACCAGAGGATATGCAGTATTTTGGGAGATTAATGGAAGATGCTGACGAGAGTAGTCTCACCAAGGAGGAGTCCAAGGAACGACAGATAATGGCCCTTTTACTCAAGATTAAGAATGGCACCCCCCCTCAACGCAAGACGGCCATGAGGCAAATTACTGATAAGGCAAGATCTCT
Source organism: Discostella stelligera (assembly GCA_036939735.1). Classification (NCBI taxonomy): domain Eukaryota; phylum Bacillariophyta; class Thalassiosirophyceae; order Thalassiosirales; family Thalassiosiraceae; genus Discostella; species Discostella stelligera. Next base: position 15,785 of record JALLBB010001783.1, read on the forward strand.
CGGTGCAGGACCATTATTTCATCAAATACTGCCATTGTTAATGAGTCCAGCTCTCGAGGATCAAGAACGGCATTTGTTAGTCAAGGTCATTGATCGCATCTTGTACAAACTCGACGATTTAGTACGTCCTTATGTTCATAGGATTCTTGCTGTAATTGAACCTTTGTTGATTGATGAAGATTACTATGCCCGCGTCGAGGGACGAGAGATTATAAGCAACTTGGCCAAGGCGGCGGGGTTGAGTACGATGATTTCCACTATGCGTCCTGATATTGACAATCCAGATGAGTACGTCCGGAATACCACGTCGCGAGCGTTTGCCGTCGTAGCATCGGCATTGGGCGTGCCTAGTCTACTGCCGTTTTTGAAGGCGGTGTGCAAAAGTCGTAAGAGTTGGCAAGCGCGTCACACGGGTATTAAGATTGTGCAACAGATTGCGTTATTGATGGGATGTGCAGTATTGCCATATCTGCGAGAATTGGTGGAGATTGTAGGACATGGATTAACCGACGAACAGGCCAAAGTACGGATGATGGCGGCATTGACTGTGGCATCCTTGGCTGAGGCGGCACATCCTTACGGTATCGAAAGTTTCGATTCTGTCATCCGTGCGTTATGGAAGGGTGCTCTCGAACATCACGGCAAGGGTCTTGCGGCATTTTTGAAAGCCATTGGATTTGTCATTCCGTTGATGGAGGAGAATTACGCCAGTCACTACACTAGGCTTATCATGCCAATATTGATACGAGAATTCCATAGTCCGGACGAGGAGATGAAACGCATTGTATTGAAAGTGGTACAGCAATGTGTCGGAACCGCGGGTGTCGAACCGGACTATATTCGGAAAGAGGTACTTCCAGAATTCTTTAGAAATTTCTGGATAAGACGTATGGCATTGGATAGGAGGAATTACAAGCAGGTGATTGAGACAACTGAAGAACTTGCGAATAAGGTTGGTTGTTCCGATATATTGTCCCGAATTGTTGATGATCTCAAGGATGATTCTGAACCATACCGTCGTATGGTCATGGAAACGATTCAAAAAGTACTTGAGAATTTGGGCAGTGCTGATATCGATGATCGCTTGGAGGAACGCCTGATAGATGGAATCTTGTATGCATTTCAAGAACAGGCTGTCGATGCTGGAACGTCCGGCGCATTCGGTAAGGAAGGACAGATTATGCTTGATGGGTTTGGTACCGTTGTGAATGCCCTTGGAGAGCGTTGTAAGCCTTACCTGAAACAGATTGCCGGCACGATCAAGTGGCGTCTGAACAACAAGGCGGCGAGTGTGCGAATGCAAGCCGCCGACTTGATTGGTAGAATCGCTGTGGTAATGAAGGCTTGTGGTGAGGAGCAGCTCATGGGGCACTTGGGTGTTGTGCTGTATGAGTATCTTGGTGAAGAGTACCCAGATGTTTTAGGTTCCATCTTAGGCGCATTGAGGGCCATTGTCAACGTCATAGGAATGACAAAAATGACCCCTCCGATAAGAGACTTATTGCCAAGGCTTACTCCTATTCTGAGAAATCGGCATGAGAAGGTACAGGAGAACTGCATTGATCTGGTACGTTGACATCATTGATTGAATCTTTTTCATTTACGACACTATGAATGCATTCGTTCATTCTTGCCATAAAATTTTCCACTTCCATATTTCTCACATTTCTTTTGTTGCCTTTGTCTTCACATACATTCGCAGGTGGGACGGATTGCAGACCGCGGTGCTGAATTCGTATCTGCCAAGGAGTGGATGCGCATCTGCTTCGAACTCCTTGAGCTCCTAAAAGCGCATAGAAAGGCAATCAAACGAGCTGCTGTGAGCACCTTTGGATATATTGCTAAAGCCATCGGTCCACAAGATGTTTTGCACACCTTGCTCAACAACTTGAAAGTTCAAGACCGTAACATGCGTGTTTGTACCACTGTAGCAATCGCTATTGTTGCCGAGACTTGTGGTCCATTCACTGTTCTCCCAGCACTCATGAACGAGTATCGTGTTCCCGAGTTGAATATCCAAAACGGTGTACTTAAGGCACTTAGTTTTATGTTCGAGTACATTGGAGAAATGGGTAAAGACTATATCTACGCCGTGACACCTCTTCTTGAGGATGCACTAATGGACCGTGATGCAGTGCATCGTCAGACCGGATGTGCAGCTGTGAAGCACTTGTCACTTGGCGTTGCAGGACTGGGGTGCGAAGATGCTTTGATTCACTTGTTGAATTTTGTGTGGCCTAACATCTTCGAAGAGAGTCCTCATGTTATCCAGGCTACATGTGATGCGATCGAAGGGTTGATGGTCTCCCTTGGTCCAAACGTCATTTTAGCATACACAGTGCAGGGCCTTTACCATCCGGCACGCAAGGTAAGGGAGATATATTGGAAAATTTATAACATGTTGTACATCTACGCAGCGGATTCGATGGTCATGGGGTTTCCTCTCATTGAGGACGAGGGCGAGAACACTTATGCCCGTACCACTCTAGAGCTGTTTATCTAGTTATGTCGAATGAAAATATAGTTTTTCTTAAAACTTAAGGGCAGATTCACGACGTGTTACATCTCTTCCTTTCACGCTTAGGCGTAGGTCCTTTCACGCTATGCATTAACAACATCAAATGCTTTAAGTCTAATTCCCCTGTGGCAATAACGAACTACGACGCCTCACTATGCCTCGCATAACCGTTGCCTCCTCGACAGCATCCTTTTGATTGCCACCACCACTCTTCAGTCCAATACGAGAGAGTAAGATGTTGGAAACAGAAATGATTTCGCCAGGATATTCCTCCCACGTCGTCAGATTATACGCTCGAGTCCACCCGAGAACTTTTTTCTCCTCATCGGTGTGCGAGGCGTCTTTCTTTAACCAATTGTGGACTTCCACAAGCTTGGAAAGAGCCAATTCAGGATCATAATGATCTTTGAGAGCTTCACGGATGTTGCTCCTGTCATCGTAAGAGCGTCCAGGGTTGCCAAAGTTACTGCAAATATGAAACAGTTAGAGAATGTGAGTTTTCGTTAGCATGGCTCGAGCAGAGAGCAGCACAAACCTCGAACTTACAAGTTCTTCTTCACATTCTCGTCGAACGACTTGGCCTTGCTCCATCCAACTTTCTCCAGCATCGAATACCGATCACGCGCGAATTCATGCATACCAAATGCGGTAAGGCAGTTGTGCAGCCACAGCATGTGACCGATAGCTATTCCATCGGAACTAGGCTCGTAAAACGATGGTACATTAAGCAGCCCCTTTTCGAACCATTCCCTCCCAAGCTTGTCAATGGCAAGATTATCCAATCGAGACTTAGCTGAATTGACCAATGCATCCGCTCTGTCACCATCCATGAATATCTTGGCAGCTTCAATGACCTCATCAAGATCCGATGAACGGGCCAAGCCAACACTCAAAGTATGCATGCCTTCAGTCCTCCACGTGTACAAGGCAGCAAATGCCATGGGATTAAGCTCAGGGCCAATCGCGGCAGCCACCTTTGAAGAGGGACGATACAACTTGCCACCCTTATCAAATGGACTTATATTGAACACACCCATGTCCAATTCCAACGCTCTTTTGACTGCCGCGCCGTTCCCCTGTCCACCAAGTGTATCTGGCGTCCCAGCAGCATGATAGTCGCCAAAGTAGTGATGATGTAAATTAACGTACTCCATTTTGTTCGAATTGATCATCCGCAATATATTTTCAGCTGAACCGTGCGTAGAAAATCCAATATGTTTGATTTTCCCCTCGCTCTTCAGGTCCAAAACAAAGCTGTAAACCCCATCCTCAGCGTCACTTAATATGGTGTCAATCTGACCAGCATCAGACACGCAATGGAATGAGAGCAAGTCGACATAACCAAGCTTGTCAACATTGCTCCAACTCGCCTCCCACTGTTTCGCGAATGCTTCTCTGGTACAACCGGCACTGACCATCAACTTCGTCTGGAAAATAAAATCACTCCGTCGAATAGTCCCCTCATCAATCAAGTTGGTGAGCGCATCGACGAATTGCACCTCTGAGGAGCCATAGAAACGAGCAGTCTCGAAATGATTCAATCCAATCTTGAGACACGATAGAATCACATCTCGTAGATTTTGTTGCGATTTAGATTTCACAACCTTGGATTTGTTCGAACGCAGTAGGGGTGTGGTATCGGGAATCCAAGTCTCTTGCACGCGCATCCCCCCGCAGGTGATGATTGGCATTTGAATTTCTGTCTTGCCAAATCGAACCTTGGGGACCTTAAACTTTTGATCTTCGGGTATGGTCGTATCTTCGACATCCTCCCTCCATCCAGCGATGGTGGCAAGTCTTTCGGCCAGGGCTAAAAATTCATCATCGCCGAGAGATTGCTCCGTGTGCCAAAATTCCAATTGGCGGATGATCTTGAGGAAGGAGTCGTCGTGGATTTTATCGGCGTGGCTTTCCAAGATGGATGCGACTTGCGGTCCGAGGCCGGAAAGGAGGAAGCTTGGAGTGCGACCCTCTTCAAAGCCCTCAACGTCGTTGACATTCTTCTTTTCTTCCTGTGGAGAAAGGATGGAGGCTCGGATAGTTTGCAAGAGAGAAGATCGGCGGCTCATGGTTACGACTTGGATTCGATGGCTCTATCAATCCTCTTGGATGCAATGGTTATCAATGGAGCTTCGAAAATGGCGGGAAGAGCGGAGGCCCATGATTTTTTTTGATATTGTTGGATTTAATACACCTCATTTTATTCTATGGGTTGGTCGCTCATGTCGGTCCTGTCCTCACCTCTACTCTCCATGATATTAATACTAATAGGATCTGTGCTGTTCTCTCACACTTTCAACGCATTGACGATCAACATTGAGCTAAGGGGCCTCTTTCCAACCTCGGTTCAATAGAACGGAATCAGTGGATGTCAAAAAGTAACAAAAACGTATTTCACATGAGTTTTTTGAGAGAGAAGGAGTTAATACTTAAAAGAGCATGCTATCCAAGTAATAATCTCTCAGTACCTCAAACAATCATTGTTGATGGAAGTACATGTACATTGGATGAGGCACTGCCAGCATTACCCCATCCTCCATCAAACAAACTCATTCAGGGGCTGAACAAAAGTACTACTCTCTCTTTTCGTACTAGAGAGGGAGCCAAATATAATCTTGTGAGCATCCAACCTCCTTCCAATATCCTAACCAAGTGCCATCCTCAATAAAATTTAGTAAATCCTTTTCGATAGCCGTATCCATCCCTCTTAACAAAAAGAGAGGGTTATAATAAGACGTTTGAGACGAAGAGCAAAGTGTGTTTACTCCGCATCCTGACCACCACCTCGTCCAGCCTTACGAGATTCCGTCTGAACATACAGGTTAATCAAGAAAAGGACTGGGAGGAGAGTGCCCAAAAGCACGGCAAGGTAGGCGCCAAATTGAACCTCAAGGGCAAGAGTCTGGGTGGGAAGGGCCTCTATGATGGAGTCCATGGCGAAGGCGGGGGTGGCGATGGCCGCGACGGGAATGGCGGCAACGGCAGCCTTCTTCACGTCGAAGCCGGATTCGGCGAAGCGTTGGGCAACTGCATCGAGGGGGGCGAACGCGGAAAGGAGGAGGATGAAGAGATGATAATGAGATTCAAAACGAACACTGGAAATTTATAGGAACGCATGATCTAAAATGAAATTTCCATCACGTATTTTCTCTTCGTTGAACGCAGTCACAATATCTGCGCATCCACCCTGCAATCAAACAAAATCAAGCCTCAGCCTCGCGTGCCGAACAAAACGACGCCATGCAATCCAAAAGGCGGACGCACAACACGACGACAAACTCACCCTGGGGCGCCTTGTTAGGGGCAAATGCCATGGAGGCGGCGATCAAGCAGAAGAGGGTTACGATCTGGAAGGACTTCATGGTTACGTAAGGTTGCACAAAAGGAGGTTGTTATGGTGTTGATGAAGTCAATCAAGATCGAGAGAGCAAGCAATAGCAACAAGAAGAGTCTGTGTGTAGCAAGTGACGTTAGTTGAAGTAAATCTATCGCGCCGTCCTCCCGTCGGATTGCTTCGGCCAGACGGAATTTGAGTCGACCCTTGGAGAGAGAGGACAGCCAGACGTATTGTGACGCATCTCTGGCGGCAGAGTTCCCCAACTTTTCCTCACACACATCCAACATCCATCATTACTACCAACACACTCTCTTCGTCTCTATGAAACCAAGCAGCAGCAACTTCAGTAGTAATTGCGCTAAACGACAAAGACGACCAAGTTCATTGTTTATAGCTGGGCAAGGTTGGGCACCTCCCTCCACGTCGGGGGAAAGTTCAATGTAGAAGGAGAATCATTTTCATTGACAAAGCTCCCTCAACCAACAACATTAATAACAACAACAACATCAGGTCTACATCATTCATCCTTGATGAAGGAAACACGGCTGACTCTGTCCAACCTTTTTCTACCAAACAATAGCAATCCAACAAAAAGATCAATTCTAAATACCAAACAACAAATAATGAGGTTCTTCCAAAGACCAGTTGGTGCAACCTTTGCAGGAATGGTGGTATTGGCGTCAACTCTTCCCACATCATTGTCATTCATCAATGCATTCTCATCGTCCGTCGCATTCGAAAATTCAATACGGAGACGGGGAGCCACCCCTGCATCTATCAGAAGTCGAACAAAAATACCAATAATTGATACAGCAACATTTACATCATCATCATCACAGCTTCGCTCCTCGTCTTACTCTGCCGAACTCATATCCAACCAAGATGCTGCACTCGGTCCCGCTGGGTTTTCCTCTTCCCGAATACGCAACTTCTCCATCATTGCACACATTGATCACGGAAAGTCGACATTGGCCGATCGACTGCTCGAATCGACCGCCACGGTGGCATCACGTGATATGACCAATCAACTACTCGACAATATGGATCTAGAACGAGAACGCGGCATCACCATCAAACTCCAAGCCGCACGAGTTCTGTATCGCAGTAGAGAGGATAATGAAATGTATGTCCTGAATTTAATTGATACGCCAGGACACGTAGGTAAGTTTGAAAAAGTTGCTTGAAAGAACATCCCTTCATTTTTCTCCTTGAGCTGATCGACACGATTGAATATTTACAGATTTTAGTTACGAAGTCAGCAGGAGTTTGGCGGCATGTGAGGGGGCATTGTTGGTGGTAGATGCAAGTCAGGGAATTGAAGCGCAGACGTTGGCGAATGTATATCTTGCCCTGGAGAATAGTTTGGAAATTATCCCGATTTTGAATAAGATTGATCTGCCCGCCGCGGATCCCGACCGGGTTACGGAGGAGATTAAAGATACTATCGGATTGGATTGTTCCAATATTGGTAAGTCTCAATTGGACCATTTAACTTTGGTTCCGTGTGCAACACATCAGTACCCATCACTCAATTATCTGTTTGCATCTTCGATCAAACTAGTACGAGCCTCTGCCAAAAGTGGAATCGGGATCGATGATATTCTGGAATCTATTGTCAAATACGTCCCGCCGCCCAAGCCGGATACTGGTGGACCCTTCCGCGCCCTCATCTTCGACTCGCTCTACGATCCTTATCGTGGTGTTATTGTATTTATGCGTGTAATGGATGGTGCCGTAAAGCGAGGCGATGCCATTCGATTCCTAAATTCACGCGCCGAGCATGATGTGGTTGAGGTGGGAATCATGCAACCGAATCAAGTTCCTGTGGATTGTTTACGTGCAGGAGAGGTGGGATATTTGTGTGCATCGATTCGGGATGTATTGGATGCACGTGTGGGCGACACGATTGTATTGTCGAGCGAATACAAGGCTGCTGCGAAACAATTAGATCCTGAAAGTAAGGAAGAACCAATAACTCCCTTACCGGGATATCAGGTGGCTGTACCAATGGTCTTTTGCGGAATATTTCCCGTAGACGCCGATCAGTACGAAAATTTACGTGATGCTCTTGGGAAGATGCGACTGAATGATGCAGCCATTACCTATGAACCAGAAACGTCAGGGGCCATGGGATTTGGATTTCGATGTGGATTCCTTGGTTTACTTCATATGGATGTTGTTCGTGAAAGGTTAGAGCGCGAATATGACTTGGATTTGATTGTTACCGCTCCGACTGTGGTGTACAAGGTGAGGTGTTGTTTGCATTTTGAATGTGGAACGAGAGAAGTGACTACTCTGATTCCCAATTTCTGAAATCTTTATTCACTGTTGATCTGTCTGTCCTGATAGGTGGAGAAAGGCGAAGGAGAGAAGAAGACTATTGAAATTGTTGACACCCCGTCTAAAATGCCTGAGATCATGAGAGATATGACAGTCATGGAGCCATATGTCAAGGTCGAAATTCTAACTCCTAGTGAATACAATGGTCAAGTGATCGAACTGGGACAAGAGCGTCGAGGGATTCTTATCGACATCAAATACTTAACACCAACACGATCCACCATCGTGTACGAAATTCCACTGGCAGAAGTGATTACAGACTTTTTCGACCAGTTGAAATCGAGAACCCAGGGATATGCATCAATGGAGTACCAGTTAATTGAATACCGACCTGGAAATCTCGTCCGACTCGACGTGAAAATCAATTATGAGGATGCTCCTCCCCTGGCCACAATTGTGCACGTCGATGCGGCACAAACGGTTGGGCGACGTCTCGTAGAAAGTTTGAAGGAGTTAATACCGAGACAGATGTTCAAGGTGCCGATTCAGGCATGTATCGGGGTGAAAGTAATTGCAAGTGCCGTCATTTCACCGATGAGGAAGGACGTACTGGCGAAATGCTATGGGGGTGATATTTCGCGAAAGAAGAAGCTGTTGAAGAAGCAGGCGAAGGGAAAAAAGAGGATGAAGCTCATGGGTAAAGTCAATGTACCACAGGAAGCATTCATGGCGGTGATTAAGTTGGACAAGAGTGCTGGAAATTAGAGATCTAAAGTAAAGAGAATGCGCACATAGTAGTGAGAATGGGAAACAATGTAAGAGATGATTTTGGATTATTAGTCGAAACAGTCAGGAAGTGTCCCATGAGGTGACAAGACAGTAATCACATGAGGCAGTTCCAGAGAGTACGGGACCAACTACTTCTCCTTCAAGGATTTACGCATTGCATGAGTTACCATTCAGCAGCGGCACCAGCAACCTCATCTCCCCCTGCGGCAGCCCATTCCTGTCCCGCAGCAATCGCATCATCGGCCACGTCGACAACGCCACCAACATCGGGAATGACATCATCGTACACAGCTCCGACTGGGGCTACATCACCGACATCCATCTTGGCAGCCTGTTCATCCTCCGTCCTCTTCAAATCTTCAATATCACGATGGAAGAATAGATCGACGGGGACATCCCAGTCGGTATAACGGGGTACGGATCCGCGTAGACGCAAAACCTCTCTGGCAAGGAGCCAGTAAATTAAACCAATGGAATGCTTTCCCTTGTTGTTGGCAGGAATGGCAATATCGACATGCTGCAAAGGCGAGTCGGAATCGCACAAGGCAATCACGGGAATATTAACATAGCTACTCTCGCGAACAGCCTGCGAATCCGTGCGCGGATCGGTGGCGATCAGGAGACGAGGTTCGCGGTACTGTTTGGTAATCTGGTTGGTAAAGGTTCCGGGAGTGAACCGCCCGGCAATGCTCTGCGCTCCCGTGTAGTGAGCGAACTTGAGCACGGCACGCATTCCCCACGGACGAGCCGAGATGGCCACGACATCTTCGGGATTCTCAATGGCCACGATGACACGTGCGGCCAGCATGATCTTCTCCCATGTCTTGCCAATGTTGAGAATGTGGAGGCCGGTCTTGTTGCGACGCCAAATGTAGTCTTCCATGGCAGAATCAGAGTTTTGCGTGCCGGTGTGAACTCCGGCAGAGAGCATCATTTGGATGTCTTCCTCCCTGGAGAGTGGGAAGAGAAAGAGACAGAAAGAGAGGTAGTTGAGCGAGAGCGGGCCAACAAGCAGGGATTGATGGTAGTGCCCAAAAGTAGTGTTTGCCAGTGGTATCGATTTCAATGGAAGTGTGATGTCCAAAAGCAAATTACATCATAGATTGCTACGTGAGACTAACTACACAAATACTTACTTGGGCTGGAGGATAGCGGGGAG
>JALLBB010001805.1:0-11253 GCA_036939735.1 Discostella stelligera
GTGTATGATTTAATCTTGGGATGAGAACAATTTGATCTTTGCTTGGTCCAGTAGTTACTTTGGCTTCAATGAGTCGTGACATGAGCCTTGTCACAATCAGTCTTGTTCCATTAGCTAGTCCTCCGGCCATGTTTTTGAGTAACATAATTGGACATCCGACAAAGAGTTCAAGGCAATGTGGAGGTATGCCTGAAAGATTCAGTTTGTTGAGATATTCAGTAGGATACATTGAATTTCTATCGTGTTCCAAAATTGTATCTGCACTGAAATATTTTCTGGTTGTAATAGAAGAACCGTCAAGGTGCCTTACAAAGTTTGTAGATATCTCTTTGTTGATTGCATCAACATCTTCATTCAGTGGTGTCAAAATTGCACGCTCCATAATATATTTGGTGCGATCTTCAGTGTTTGGTATATCATTAATACGACCATAGATTCTTTCAATAATTGATGCAATTGTATCTTGAGGCATGCATCCAATGCACATGTCAGGTGGTAGATGGATAGCATTTGCTCCATATTGTGGATAGACAGTTTCTGTTTCTTCTCCTATTCTCTTAAGCCAATTTGAGAAATCTTGTTGAGCTTGAGCACTTGTTACATTACCGTCTTGCATCATTTGTTGCACTCTCATATTTTGATGCAGTGTGATTACTTGGACATGGTTCCAGATGTATGATCTGTTCAAGGATGCGTCAACAATTTGGGCCCTACTTGCTCTTGGAATGACTGGCAATACTTGTCGAAAATCACCACCCATGACCACAACTTTTCCTCCAAATGGTTTATCAACTTGAGTTAAGTCCCGCAGTGTCCTATCAACTGCTTCAAATGTAAACTTGTGTTGCATTGGTGCCTCATCCCATATGATGATCTGTGCCATTTTAATCAGTTCTTCTTCATTACTCTGTTTTTTAATATTGCATGTTGAGAGTTCATTTATTCCATTGACTGGAATTTTCAATCGTGAGTGAGCTGTTCTACCACCTTCTAACAGTAGTGCTGCAATTCCTGATGATGCTACTGCAAGTGCAATTTCATTCTCTGCTCTTATTGAGGAGAGAACAGTATTGTAGAGGAAGGTTTTGCCTGCTCCTCCTAATCCATCAATGAAATAACAATTTGGAACATTTGGATAGATGACATTTCTTCCTTCTTGGAGTTGGTCATTGAATGCTTTGACTCTCTTGACTGTGTCCATGATCATATTGTATGCTAGTAGTTGATGCTCATTTAAGAGGGGCACATTTGTATCACGGATTTGAGCCTGGATATTTATGTCATATTTGCTTCTCTCTTCATCAATTAGAACATTACCTTCACCTGGCAACATGTCAGGAGGTATTGGCAATTGAAAGTCATTCAAATCTCTTCCATTACTCTGAAGTGACAGTCTGATAGACCTGAGAGCTTGATTAAATATTTCTTCGTCATAGGTCCTTTCTCTATTTATGAGTCGTGCTTGATATAAGAAATCATCACTCATATCTTTTTTGAATGTATTCCATAGTTCCAAAGGATTGCTTATAGTGTTGAAGAGAAGAAGACTCACAAATAAGTGCCGCATTTGGTAAGCGGAGGCAAATGTTGCAGAAGTTCGCATACAGCTTATCCATTCTTGATCATCCTGTAAAAGTCCAAGATCTCGACATGCATCTTGGAAGGTGTCATGAATTACACGTGCTGGATTTCTGCTGGGATCATATGTTGTTTTAAGATCATCGAAAGATGTGGCACCTGGTATTTTCATGAGCAGGAGTCTCAAGTAATATCGTTCTCCCTCTCTTGGATGTACACCATATACTCGTCCCACAGGGGGACTTGACTCATTGTAAACATATTCCATAGTGTTGTGATCAGAGACTCGTTGTTTTTGCTCTTTCCATTGCTTAGTTGGTTGATGCCACGTTGCAATTTTTGGAAAGTTGTGATACAAAGTATTGAGACATACATGTGGCTGAGCTGCTGGATCTGTCAATAGTGCTTGTTCATGCTGTTCCTTTTTCCTCCTATTGAAGTCAAGCCATCGAGTGAACTTAGTGTGCATTGCAGTGGCAAGAACCTGCATTACATTTCCAGTGTCATTAAAGGTTACTTGCTGCTGGTCTGGTAAATGCACTGGAAGGCGCTGAACGGATGGAAATTGCTTCTGCATTGGAAATTGCAGTATTCGCCATGCAGCCTCAGACGCACTGACGTATCTTCCACGCTGGTACTCTTGTACTTCATTTGGGTTAGGTGCCTCTTGTTCTGCTGAAACAATAACAATTTCAGCTCTATCAGGACCTTTGTATATATACTTGCATATGTACTTTACCGCAGAAATATTGGAGCATACTTCAAGGTTGATATGGCAGTCAAAAGTGAGTGAAAGCCATGTATTGAAGGGGGCAACCCACTGGTTGTCATACACGAAGCCTCCTTCTGTTCTTGAGAAAGTTATCCCATTATTTCTGCATCTGTACATGGGATAAGAGTGTTCGTCAGACTCATGTGTTTCTTCAACAAATGATTTTGGGTATCCAAAGCGACATTTCCCTCTACGCATGCAAGGGGCATTTGGATTTGCTGCTCCACATGGTCCGTGCAACATTGTTTCTGTTACAACTTTCCAAAGTCTTGGGTTCTCATTTTGATCTGGAATTTCAGCAGCCACCACTTTGTTGTAATCTTCTGTCGTTCGTGGTTTATCTTCATCTGCCGTAATGAGTAAGATATGAGCATGTGATAAACCTCTCTTCTGGAACACAATGACATGTATGAGTCCAATGACTTTCCCTATAATTTTCTTTTTTGTGAGAAAATTCATAAGTTCATTCACCTTGAGCTGGAACACACGACATATTAAATCTGGGTGATCATTGGAAACCTCTCCAGGCTTCAATTCATTTTTTAGTTCTGGCCAATTTGGATTACATGTCATTGTGATGAAATAGTCTGGTTTACCCAAAGCTCGCACTATGCCCATGGCATCCTGGTAAAGTTGTTGAAGATATCTTGGACTTCCAACATGACTCGAAGGCAGTATCACTCTTTTTCCCAGGTTTTCCAAATTATTGGTATCCCCTGCAGCCAAAGCATCAGCCAAACCTTGATAGAGGTCACTGCGTAGAATTTTTTGATTCATTCGGACCCATAACAATCTCCGAGATTCTATTTTACAAAATTGGTCAACCAACCATTCTTGAAACAGCTTCTTTCCATAAATGAAAAGAGAATAATCCCCAGGATTTCTGTCTTGCATGAAGTAAACAGCAAAGCCTAATTCTGAGACATAGAGTTGTCTTCCTCTTCCCCGAGTTCTATGTTCTTGCTCTTCCAATGGTTGTAGATCATTTTCTTCATAAGTTTCAATATCTTCATGAGCTTCATCTGCAACCAATGATTGAGTAGTGTTGCTTCTACGTGGTCTAGCTTGCCGTGGAGGAGCATTGAGTAAGAGGATACCGTCTTTTTCCCAACCTTGTTCACCTTGAGGATAAAAGAGCACAAAATGCAAGCTGTCATAATATTTGTGTGCATCACTGATATAGTGGAGGTCGTTATCCAAGGAAAAAATTAAAATATTTAAACTTTGTAGAGAAGCCGCTCGCGATTGATTTTTTTTGGCGCGACGAAAAAACACAACACACAAACCTCTACGAAAATTTTAGAATTCCATCGAGATGGAATTTTTTTCCACGAGTTCCTCTCCGTCGGAAAGTACCCAGATGGCGAATACTCCTCAGTCGTGTCCAACATACTTCTCGATTTTATTGGGGTATATTGGTCAAAAATAGTGTACGTTGGTTCAGAAAGATGGCTCGCATTATGGATTTTTTTTGCTTTGGATGCATATGTTTTTGGATGGATTTTTTGAAAAATTCCACGCCCAAGAAATTTGTGAAAGCTGTGATTTCGTTCGAACTCTCGCAAACAGGTAAATACCTGTCTCCAAAAAAAGACGGTTAAGGGGAAGTTAGAACAGCATGGAGATTATATAACAATAATCATGTGGTCTAATTTTCGGGTAATAATATTGAAATGGGGTGGAGATATGAAGGTGACACCATTTATGGGCGTAGAAAATGGTACACGCAACAATCAAATAGATGGCCTGATATTATTATTATTTAATAGTAATGAAGCAGTTATCTAAGATTGGGATGACCGCCTGTTTTTTCATCTCTCTGAATATTCTTGATAATATCAGTAACAGAAACATGACCATATACCGCATAAATAGAATCAATGATTATTCTGTAGTCCTCGCCCCGCTTGTGAATCAAGTCCTCAATTAACTTCCAAACCTTATGACGCTTGCTGTAAACGCTACTAACCAAGCCCCTCTCGGCACTTGTAAATTGTCTTGCTGGCTTTCTGCCATCAAGCCCAAACTGGTATTCCCTCCATAGAATGTTAAGATCCTTCGGGCAGGACGACAATAAATCTTTCTTGACAACTTTCCTGCCATTGGTACGATTGTTGTCTTGCATACCATCATTGGCACGATAGTTCTCTCCTTCTTCGACGTTCTCGATGGCAGTCTTTTCACCTCCCGCCCGAGTAGCTCTCGCAGGAACGGCAAAAATCCGCCGTTGTAATCGTTCCATCCTGCGCAGTATTGTTGATTGTGCTTGGAATTCATGTACGAGAGTGTTTTGGAGATTGATTGTATTCTGTTGCATGGTTCGCATCATATTCTCCATCATTTGTAATCGTCGAACATCAATGCCACTCATTGTGTGTGTGGCATCTCTATTACCAGCTTGCTGATTGGAGACTAACGCACATGTCTCTATTACTGCCACTCCATTACTCTCACTCAAAACCAATCCTACCTTTTGTACCGGATTCAAATTTACAACGCCACCATGGAGTGTTGCATGATATGCTTTCTTTATTCTTTGTTTCGTTGTCTCGTCCACTATGGTAGCTGCATCGCCATCGCAGCAAGCCCACAATAATGCCTTCCCGAGTATTGTTGCCATTCTCTGCCCGTAAACCGCCAATGTATTTGGGGTCACATTCTCTGCAATCCAATCATCAGTCAAGCCACTAGTAGGAATTAACTCATACCCTATTGGCCCTCCATGACATAACTGAAAAGCAACTTTTGCGTCAGGGAAGGGCATGTGTGTATCCTCGTACACTGCACTTGCTTTGCTGTTATCTTGCTTCCACCGACCCCGGAGGTCAACCTCATCCTTTGAACATACACCAGATCTACGCGCCTTTGTTTTTGCATATTTCCGGAATGAGTGACTACCGATCTTTGCTGCCTTGTGCTTCTCCCCAGATAATCGAAACCGACCAGTGGACTTGAAGATTTCTTTAAATTGGGTGTTATTTATGACTGTCCTCTTGAGTGCAGCACTTGCCCTATCTTTTACTCGCTTTGGTGTATCACCTTGGTGTCCAAAGAATGATTGCTCGCTTGAACGATAAAACTGGCTTTCACAAGCTGTCTCAAGGTAGATTGCAAAGTGAAGTAGCACATCAAGGTTCCATTCATCCCCTCCAACAATTATTTGCCATGGCGAATCTCGCTTATCACTGACATTCTTACTCCAAGCCAATCTACCCATAAGGCAGTGAGGATATTCAGGATGAAACGAAAGCCACTGCTTTTTAGATTTTGACACATCATCGATTCTTGCAACAAAGTGGATTTGATAAAGGAACATACACTTGAACATTGCACTCTCCATATTACTCCGACTGCCCCTATTTTCAGAAAGTAAAGCCATTGCTGCAACAACCTCCTCATATTCAAAAGCTCGATCAGCATTGGATGGCTTTCCTTGATCACTATTCTCCATCTTTTTTATATGAAGAAGAAGTGAATTAACCTGTTTTGATCTAGTAGGATTGCCGAATCTCGTCACATTATTCCAAGGAACACCACAATGAACCATAAAATATGAAAGTGCCTTCTTTGTGTAGTTGAGAGAATAATTTGTTGCGTAGATAGGGCGATCCTCTTTTGATGGATTTTCCGTGTGATATGCCATCAGACACATCCATTTTCGGACATCTTCTGGAGTAATTTCCAACATCTCCTCGGTGCTGAACGTGTGATTAGCTGGGTAAGCGTCACCCTCGGCAAATCTTAAACTAGTCATTCCACAAATCACTGGTCTTCCATGTTTCCATGACATGAACCGAGCCATAACCCGCCTGTAATCCTTGATGGCATCGGGCTCGGTAAGCAAGATTGTATTGTCATTCATATCATTCATATTTGTCAAAATCTTTGTTTTGGGATAGAGTTACGAGCTGTGTGTTTTATGTTTTATGGAAGGTGCATGTGGTCTCCAAGGGTCTCTCCTCCTTTTTCTTGACCAGGTTGTACATACGTGGGAGAAGAACTTATTTAAGATGTCTATCTTACACTCTTATGGAATACATGATGGAATAAAACCAGAACACGTCCACAATACTTCGTCCGTCACCCGCTCTCTCTCTCAGAGAGAAAGCAAATATTATTCACCCTCGATGACATCTGACATCACATAATCCGTAAAGGGAAAATTCTGAATAGTTCAAGCGGCAATGGAAAAAAGTGAACAACATGTCTGACCTCAATCCATTCTCAGTCAATCAATATGATCAAAACGCCGCCATCCAATCCTTCCTTCAGGGAGGCAGTTATCTCCAAGATGCCCAGGCTCAGTCCTTCCAAGACGGCGGCAGCGTCGTGTCATCATGTGCCGGCAATGTATCATCCTGGCAGCAATGCCGTGTCTGCCAACAGTCATTCTTTACCACGGTCGAGTGCCTTCAGGAGCACGAGATATCATGTCAGTTGAACCTGCAAGTCCAAAATTTTCTCCAGCAGCAGCAGCAGCAACAACTACAACAACAGGAACAGTGCAATCAGATGGCGCAGCTTCAGGCTCAAGCGTGGCAACAGGTGGCGGCGCAGAATGAATTTCAGCAGCAGCTCCAAATCCAGCATAATCAGTTGCAGATGCAATTGAATCAGCAGCATAATCAGTTCGATGTATTGGATTTGGCGCCCATGTTTGGTAATGACTTTGGAAGGGGAATCGCCCCAGCAATCAACTCAAGCTTAAACGACATCTCTCGAAGAGCTGACTTTGTATCTCAGCCCCAGCCTCAAGATCCCATTGAATCTCAATTTCGCCAGAATCAAGTCCATTTCAGTTTGCCTGAGCCTCCAACTTCGTCCTCACCCAACCACTTCACGTTAGCTCTCGCTAGTGATGATAAGTGGCTCACGCCCCTCCACTGCTTCGTTCGCCGATACTGCGTTGAAGCATTCGTTGCTACGTCCAAGGATATAGCGGCACCTTGTATGGGAAAGCGGAATCCTCTATCTGTGGATCAGGTTGGAATTCGCTGCCCGTACTGCAGTCCAGATCGTGTTGGAAGAAACAGTCAAACTGATATTGACGACTCTCAAGCATGCGAGAATGGAGTCGTCTACCCCTCTATTATTTCAAGAATATACAATTCGAGCATCAATCTTCTCCAGCGCCATTTGCGCCACTGTCCTCATGTCCCCCCCGAGATATTGGCAAGGTACGAGGAGCTCAAGAGTTCCAACGCCCGCAGCGGTGCCTCGAAGAAGTACTGGGTTGACTCGGCGATTACTTTGGGATTGGTAGACACTCCCCATGGGATACGTCTGGATAAGGAAGTCCACTCGTCCCACATGCGGGCAGAAGCTAGCGACGTCAACGTTGATAAGAGGAACAGCGGCGCTCAGGCACAGCCATTGGTCCTACCCTCCGATAAGCGCAGCACCACCGCGTTTACATTCCACCTCCTGAGCCAGATGCAACCGTGCGTCTTTGCCGAAGCGGATCGTCTCGGGCGCCGACGTGGGCTCAAAGTTGGTTTTGCCGGACTCGCCTGTCGCCATTGCTATGGCATTCACGGCTCCGGTCGTTTTTTCCCCAGCAGTGTTAAGACCATGGCCGACGCCTCCAAGTCGCTGGATGTCATCTACCGCCATGTCATGAAGTGTAAGAGTTGTCCGTGGGAAGTCAAGGAACGACTGCGAAACTTGCGCGAGGTCCACGATAGCGAACGGAATAATATGCCGTTCGGTAACCAGCGCGCATTCTTCGTGAAGGTGTGGCATCGGCTGCATGCGAATTCGGAGGTGCTTCCGGTACCACTCACGCCGCATGACCTCATGGAGACCAAACCGACCTTCGAGCTCAACCAGTTTGCCAACAAGGCCGCGTGATGATAATCACCCACCATTTCGAGATTGTGTCACAAATGTAGATTAAGCTGAAGTAAGTTGTGTATGCGAATGCAGATGTAATGATTATTTATCTAGCCGGGAATTATTATTGCGTGTAAAGATTCAAATGTCATTTCATAATAATTGTGCAAAGATTCAAATGCCATGATTTCATTGCTATTTTTCTCATTTTTGCTTTGATTTTATTAGGACCTCTGTCTTCCACTTTCACGCAGCAGCGAAACGAACGGACAGCCTTTTTTGTGTACGATATCATGTGATGTTGTGTTGTGCGCCGTGTCACACAGATCGATGATGCACCATCCCGAAGGAAAAGCAAGAGCAAAAACCAATCGAAATAAAGCACAAGACTTGTCTCATCGAAATCAACATCACCTCTGATCGAGAACAAACTGTACAAGTAGTGTGGAATATAAATAATGGCTCTGAGAATTCGGGCTGTTGTTTCCAGCTTGCCGACGGGGACGCCCCGCCGCGGATCACAGAATGATTTCTTCAGCCGCGCCAGGATGATGATGATTGCATCGAACAACACGCAGAGATACATGCCATTCGCATCCGGCACAAGAAGCTCTTCGATTGACTTGCGAATCATTACACCGCCATTGGTATCATCCACCCGAAATGCTCACTCGAAGCCCTGTTTCACGTTGTCGTCGGAAAAGCGAGCGACGGGTGTTATGACACCAGAAGATGTGAAAAGACGTATTGATCGAATAATGGTAGGCTATTGCAATTTTTAATCGTGGCTGAAAAATTTATGTAAATGTATTCTCAATAAAATACATTTCTACTTCTCCGCAGAGATTGGCAAGTGATGCACGGTTATGCATCCAAGATTGCGGAGAATTTATCGCCACTGATCATTATAATGAAGAGTTGAATTTTGCCAAGGTAGCCGTCGAGGCAACGGCAGTGGCATACTCGGAACTCCTAGAGGAGTTGGCTCTATCCCCTGAGGGAGTGGAGGTGTTGAATGAAGTTCGAAAAGTGTATGCTCCGGTGGTGGAATCGTTGAAACAGGAATTGAACAAAATGAGCAAATCGAAGGGAGATGACGACTAAGGTTGTGTTGATATTTATCATGTAATATTTGTTAAAGTTTGATCGAGAGGAGGGAAGAGGGATCGGGGGGGCTGTGTATATATGTCACATAAGAAGAAGATGTATCATGTGCTCGAATGGATGTCGTCAATGTTTAGAAACATGAATTGTCTAGGATGTAACGTTAGCGTTTGCAGTAGTATTTCTCGTCCGCGGCCTAAACTCTTCAAGATAGTGCACATTCCCACGCCTCGGCTACCGATTCTTGTCCGACCAACTCTACCGCCCACAGTTCGAGTAAATGCAATGCAACAAGAAGTTTAATTCCATTTCCATCGTTGGTACTACCGCTATCATCTCTATGTTCATTTACTGAGTCTTCCTTCATAACATCGCCACCGTCGAGTAGATAAAAATCAGGCAGTATTCGTTCAATGCATAAACTGATCATGTTTTGTTGTTCTGTTGTCAGTGGTGACAGGGGTGGCTTTTTGCCCTTACTCTCTTTGTCGAGTAACAAATAAGTATTCGTCGAATGATGGCCAAGGTGGAGCAGGGGAGAATACCGTGCCTCCAACAGATATGTACGTATGAACTCCTTTTCTCCACCACGAGTAACAACGTTCAATCCGCATATTAATGTAACCCCGAGAGCTCTAAGAATGGATGATGGTTTTGGATCCGATACACCTTTGTTCCTTCCCAGAGGTCGACTTGCCGATTGAAATATCCGACGTGCAATCATCATGGATTCAGACAGGGCAAAACTATTCAGTGACACGGATGGTGTATGATAGTCATCACCATGATTGTATCCACCTACTTCTCTCCCATCGTCGTCACATGACGTTGTCGTTGCATCATCATCATTGTAACTACTACTTTCGGAAACAGGTCCGTTCTCGACGTGATGAAACCAGAACGCGGGTATTCTTAAGCCGTCCCCGGGTTGAAGTATGACATCCATTGTAGGGTTCGGCACTGTGGAAAAATGCGGAAATCTCTGCAATTTTTTGTTTCCATGGTCATCGCTTCCGCTGTCGCTGTCCTCATAACGTCTAAAGTCATCGTCACTGTTGGTTTTGCGGATGCAGCCACCGCCATGGCTGAAATCGTACAAGTCGAAATCGACCTGCGACTTCCTTGCTTTTGGATGAGCATCGGGATATACGTGCAAATTGTAAACGCCCACGCTCGGAGGATAGATCCGTACGCGCTTCGTGCCGTGGAGTTGCACGATAATATTATCGGCGACATCGTAATGACATTGGGTGCCAGATCCAGAAGTTCCCATCCACAGGGATGGTCCACGAGGGTCCAGCGCCTCCGAAGGAAGTTTCGATTGAAGTCGATGGAGCCAATGAAACTCCTTTGGCATCATGGATTGCGGCGCAACATCCGCGATGGGACTTGTCCAGTAGTAATGATAATCACTCGTGCGTCTATTAGATTGAAGTAACGTTGCCAGTTCGTTAGGTGAAACTGTTACAGTAGAGGTTTGGGAGGATCGCGATTGTTCTTCGTACATGAAGAATCGACGTTGTTTTTTCGAGGATCGTTTGATGGTCAATTTCACGGAGCTGTGGAATTGCGATAACAGGTCATGAGGGGAGTAGCAGAGGTTACTGGTAATGGTAGGATCGACATTTTTCTTGGCAGTGCAAGATGATAATGGCGATGGCGATAATGATGGAGGTAGCAGTGCTGCTTGTGGAGAGAAGATGCTTCGTACTATTCGAGGGACGGGTGAATTGGCAGCGGCGGCAAGAGTCATGGTTTAACAATTGTCGATAATGATGTGTGGTGCGTAGGACTTCGTATCTATCTTTGGCCCGTACTAGAGTTTTTTCTGCACCTCTTGCAGGATCGTTTGCAGGACAAGCCTGGTGGGGCTGCGCCGCGCCAGTGGCTGGCCAGATCAAAGATTATGTACGTACGTAGCTCCGGGTCAATGGAGCTTGACTCGACCCTTCGCAAGCTGGTTTTGA
>JALLBB010001836.1:0-14891 GCA_036939735.1 Discostella stelligera
GTGAGCGCTAAGAACGAAAAAATGGCGGACATTAAAAATCCATTGGGTATTCATGATCTCATGTCCACATGCTCGGAGCGCAAATACCGCACCTTAGACAAATTAGACTTAAAACTCGTACGACGTAAAATACACAAACACTCAACACTCGACACTCGCCATGGCCACGATTGCATCCGAGGATGATGATGACATGCAACTGCAAGCAACAATATCTTCCGCCATCCAATCAGCTCGATACAACGATGCAGTAATAGTCACAGTCAACGATGATGATTCGTCTTCGTCGACGGAAATCGTGTTGGTTGCTTGTCTCGACAAAGTGAATGGCGGGATCGTGTGGCAGAATTGCGCCGCGAGCAATAATGGCGGTAGTGGTAGTGAAAGTAGCGAGGATGACGACGCTTCCGCCGACACGAATGCATTTCGCGACGATCCGGGAATCGTACGCCACCTCAGGACCAAGAAATGGGCGCTCCCAATGCTCAACGATCATCGGCGGAACCAAATGTACGCTCGTGCCATTCGACAGGCCTGTTTGGAGATGTGCCAACGACGGGCAATGGAGCACCGAAACAAAAACAACAAAGTCGATTCTACGCAACATCGTGATGAAACTATAATACGCATACTCGATATTGGCTCGGGTACGGGATTACTGGCAATGATGGGTGCAAGGTATGTTGATGAGGCCCAACAACAACAATTCATTGCAGAACCACCGGAACACAAGCAGGAAGTGCAGGTAACATCGGTGGAAATGGCTTCGGCCATGGCACGTCTAGCTCGAATGACAGTCGAAGAAAACAACATGTCAGATAAAATCAAGATTGTGGAGCATCATTCTACCGATTCTGACTTTCAAATGGATGATTCTCGTTTCGAACAACAACGGGAAGGTCATGATTCGTTTCCTCCTCCTTCGCTCAACGACGACGAGGAGGCTACTACGGCCAAACGAATCAAAGTCGGCGTAGAAGAAGAAACTTCTCACAACGAAAAAGCAGATATTTGCACATCCGAACTGCTTGAATCGGGATTGCTCGGCGAGGGCGTCCTTCCTTCCTTAAGTGATGCTTGGGAGAGGCACTTAAAGCCCGACGCCATCGTCCTTCCGAGACGCGCTCGTGTTTATGCCGTCTTGATCGAGGGCCTGCCCATCAGTAGTACATCCCCTGCAGATAATATAGCGAATAATCATCATCAGAGTTCCACAGTCAATGCTGTTACAGCATTCTTGGGACCAGAAGTGCATGCGTTTCACGAGGCCTCTGGCGGAGTTTGGATGTCGACGATTGCCTCATCTTCATCATCGTCGTTGGATTCGAATGCCGGAAGAGGTGCTTTATTGGGTTCCACGCACGGTGGCGTTACGATTCCTCTTCATGCCAATGCCATGCTTCACAAAAACTACAGAGATGATTGGGGATGTGACGTTATATCTAGGACAAGATTCGGAGACTACAGGGGGGTGCGCCCGCTCGCTGCACCTGTAGAGGTATTGAACTTCGCTTTTTCCGATGGTAAAATTGGACTTCCGCCTCCCTCTGGAAGATGTACGATCACAGATGTTACCCCGATTACTGACGGAAACTGTCATGGTATACTATTTTGGTGGGAATTGGACTTATGGGACGACAATGACTCAACCTACTCCACAACCCCAATTGGGACGTTCGATTTCAATGATCAAAAGTCCCGAAATGACATGTCAAATTGGCAGGATCACTGGCAGCAGTGTCTGTTTGTATTTGGGGATAGTCATTTGTCTGAACATGCAGAAGTGACTAGGAAGCTGAGGATGGGCAATCCTGTGAGAATCATCACGTCTCATGATGACCATGCAATCTCATTCTCCATCAGTGATATGCCTATCGCGACCGCATCTGCATCACAAGACGTTTCAGATATCGAGTCAGGACTATCGGATGAAAGTGGCATAACAACGTGCTCACTCAGTAATCAGCATATATCGTCGACCCGAGCTATTCAACTCAACGATACTACTCGAATTAGCACATTGAGAGCTGCAATCCAATACTGCATCGATGCCCGTGGCCGCGATGCCTCTCTTCTCGATATCTCAGACATGGGAATCTGTGCCATGATTGCATCTGTACTCGGGGCAAGAAAAGTGACAAGCTTAGAAAGTAGTACTGGGTCCTTGCCCACAGTTGCAGCCACCGTTGCACAAATTGGAAATGAGCTCCCTAGGCCGACTGCAGGATTTCAGATCATACAAGCCCAAGCAGAACATTTATTGACAAACCATATCTTGGGTGGTGTTGCAGAAATCATAGTAGCCGAACCGTACTACGAAATATTAGAAGGATGGCATCTTCAAGAGGCTCTCAACTTCTTTTACACAGTGCGCGCTTTGAAGAAGCGAGGGGTCGTCTCGTCGACGGCACTCTCTGTACCTGCATCCGCTGTTGTCATGGCTTGTGTGGTTGAATTCGACCAATTCTGTTCAGCATACGGACAAGTTGGTGACTCGACGTCCAGTAAAGTTAGCGGCTTCAAGCATTCAGCAGTGAACTACTACGGGAATCGTTATCATGACGTGTCACTTCCGTTGTGGCAATATCGTCACAAGCCATTGTCTAAACCTTTTAGCGTGGCCACAATTCCATATGAAGGGACAAATTTAGCAATTGATGCAAAAGACGGCATGAATGAAATATTTACCTCAGCAGGTTGTGCGCAGGCTGTGGTGTTTTGGGTCGAATACTTCTGTCGAATAAATCATGTATCTAGTGACGATGATGCGGAAAACTTTGATATTATCTCCACAGCATCATCGTCACACAGGCAACTTGTGAGAAAATTGTCCAATTCTATTATTGTTTCCGAGGATGACCTTACGGCTGGTGCTAACTTTTATTGTCGGGCGTCTTTTGGCGATGATACCCAAGGAATTGACGATCACTCATTCTCTTTTGAGTTCAGACCAGCGTCTTCGTCGTGAATAGGCATCGACATCACTGCCTACTTTCGGGAGCCCCGTCATTAGTAGAGTGGAATAATGTCGGTTCAAGATGCGTTTGGTATTGTGAAAGGGAAATTACGACGCGTGATTTTTCTCGTTTAAAAAATTGGAAATCAAAGCTCATTTTGGAAATCATGGCTGCAGAGAATTATTCATCAATCATGGATGACGAAAACATAGAAAGGGTCAATGCATCGTTTTCTACTTCGCCAGTGAGAAATGAATCAGAATTGGAGTCGGAATTGGATGTTGCGTTAGAAATAAATGAACTCCGCGGAAAACTAGAGCGGCGCAATTCATTATTGAATGTCATCCGAAAGGCATATCATCGAGACGTACTCGTTATTAAAGAATGTTTGATTGGCGCGCAACGGCAAGGCTTGATATTTCATCACGGGAACAATCAAGATTTCTCTCTGGAATCAGCATTGCAATCCGTACCTTCGATCGACCTACGTGAGTCATTTCGTTTATTTGCCCCGCACGAATGTGAGCTGCGTGTTCGACCCTGCTGGAGTTGTGGAGGACAACTGGAAGTGATTCATCGAGAGAGTACGCGTATTGTAGAATTTAAGCATTCCATACAGCTGTTGTGGGAGAGAGAAAAAGAGTTGTGCGAAGAGTTGATCGGGATGAAGGCTAAGGCGCAGGAAGATCGATGCCATCTGCAAGATGTTATGAAGCGAAACCAAGATGAACGAGCGGACTTTTTAGAACAAATTTCGTTGTTGAACCAACAAGTCGCCGATCGAAACACGTTAGAAGCCGAGGTTAGACGTCTCAAAGAAGAAGTTAGAAATCTGAAGACGACATTGCAGCATCAAGAGCCAGTACTACTTGACCGTGAGCGACTGCTGGCCGAAATCGAACGAATGAACGGATTTGCAGACCAAAAGGATGAGAAGTTCAACGAGCAGATTGAGCTTACAACACAATTACAACATGCTAACGATTCGCAAGCTGGTAAGTTGCTTGTTCTTGGACAAGAAAACCAACAGCTAAGGTTGGATTTACTAGAATTAAGTGAACGATGCACGAAGTGTGATGACGAATGTGCGTTGCTTATGCGGGACATTTCAAAGAGAGACGTTGAGACATTTGATATTAAGTTGCGCCTCGAGAGATCAGAGGCGACGACGGTCGAGCTAAAGAGTAAATTTGAGCAGGATGAGCGTCGGATGAGGTGCTCCATTGCAGATCTCGAGTCGAAATGCTCAACTTTAGAGGCAACTGTGTCTGGCCTCGATGAAAAAATCCAGACGACTTCTGCAGAGGCTGAATTTTACCGCACGAGCATCGAGGCGGCGTTGGAGGATGCAAGAACTAGAGGATTAATAGCATGTGTTCCTCGACAAGGTAGTTCCGCGCTGGCCACAATCGGTGAACTGATCACTGAGACGCTCCATCTACGCCGCAAATCAGATGCGCTTTTTAATCTGCTACTGGGCTGCATCCGCTCGATGTACGAGAGCTGTCACATGCAAGAAGGGTTACTCCGCAATCATGGATCAGAGCTACATAAGAATGATCAAAAATTAAAGTTCACTGAACAATCAAATGACAAAGTTAAGTTGGTTCTCGATCACCTGATCAACGCAGATGACTCCAATACTATAGAGTGGGTATCGATTCTGGCGGACGAAACCGACCGACGGTATATTATGGGCAATTTACAGAATCGATTGCAAATGGGACATTTCGGTCTGGACAAGGCGATACAAAAAATACGCGAAACTCATGATCTCGAAGTGCGTTCATGCCGAAATGAAATTGATCGTGAAAGAAGGAATCGATGGGACATAGAGAGAGAGTTAACGGATGCCGTCACCTTAATTCGGAAATATGAGGCGAAAATTATGAAAGGGCAAGAGATGAAAGTCGTAACACAGAATATGCTCGACTCTCTTCGAGTCAATCTTCACCGATTACGCAATGAATGTTTACGCAATGATGAGATTACGGCAATGTTGAATGATGATTACAAACGAACTCGGAAGCTTACTGAAAGGCTTGTCGATGAATTACATGCCTCGAAGAATGAGACATGTGTTCACAAAGTGTATCTCGCCGAGAAGGAAGCTGATATATCAATGAGGGATGCAGCAATAGAGAACATGGAAGCGCTACTTGAAAAAATTACACACAAGTACGCTGAGAAAGAACGTCTTCGTATTAAAGTCCATGTCAATGTCGGAGTACAAGCTTCTCCCGCAGTAGCTGATGCAACTGTACACGCTGACTTCTTGCCAATGCGGACAGTTCAGCCGACTGTGTCAGATATGAGAAAGGCCGACGACGCTCTCTTACCTGGCAGAATTATCAACGTCCCCGATGAGAAGTGGCCATCGCATATCAATTTTGGATCTGTCCCGCCAGCGCTGCAGTATCGACGAGCACTGGATAAACTCTAAACTATAGCAATTAGCACTGCGCAGCCAGCTCGTCTGAATTGTGCAATGGACATTTTAATATTCACGTAAATCTTCATTGCCAACTGGTTGAATTTGATGAACCAGAGCGCTTGCCGCATGCGCTACCTGACGATTGGTTGACGTTTCCAATGGCCAGTCCCCATGGCCTTGATTCCTGAATATTGTGACATTAATTGGGTGAGACTGCCTCGAGAAGGACCCAAAGTGATCTAATCCCGCGTCACAGGCATCAACAACAACCGCACCCTTCGACCTCAGATACTTTTCTACCTTCGCCGTTGGAACAAGTGCATCTCGCTCGCTTAGAAAGATGGCACACGGGACACAGGGGATTTGTTCAGTAAATAGAGAAATTCTCGCCCAAGGGAATCCTCGTTGTATTGTCCAGTTTACGTTAACATCAGTTCGAATCATATGGCTCGTTGAACCGGGATCGGCTCTGTGATAAACAAAATTTTTAGTCAACCTATATGAACGAGAGATGGCCATGATGAGAACAAAGAAAAATCACCAAGGTGAACATGAACAGCGAGTTAACGTACCGCGGACAATGCAAACAGAAACAAATTGGATCTAGAAACAGCACTGCCGCTACTGCACGGGGAGCATATTTGCACATGAAGGAAACCCAACTTGTTCCATAAGAGTGTCCGAGGAAAACGCCCTGAGCAAATCCGTGACAGGCCAAGATGGACATCAGGCAACTTGTTACAGCCGCTGGAGGAAGGACACAGTTTGGGCCCTGCCAAGGGCGAAAGCCGGACACGTACGAAATTTCAGGCAGCAACAGCGGGCGTTCTAGCTTGAGAAGTTCGTCAATTAGCGTCATGTAGAAAATTAGCCCAATCCCAATCCCATGGCAGAAAACGATGGGAACAGTGTCTACATCCTCGACATCTCCGTCAGCACGGATATTACTTTTTCCTGGATGGTAATAGTACGATATGGGACCCACCCTAAGCCGCTGAAAGCCTCGTAACCACATCATAACTCGAAGCCCTCCTTCTGTAAACAACAATATTATAATGTGAAACATGAGGGGATAGCTGTGTTACGTTTGATGAATTTGAACGAGCAGTGAGTATTTAGAATAGAAGATGAATGACAAGTTTCAAACGACAAACAATTTAGGACGAGACTAACCTTGCCACATCCATGAGTGGATCGCAAGAATACCTGGAGAAAATGATCCAAATTGGAGTGAACGAAAGCTTTTAATAAACATCGGTATCATCATTCACTCACTTGAGATATCGCGGAGGCTCCTTCATGTTCAGTAAATTCTTCCCAACAAAACCAGTTACTTGCACAAATGCATCCTTCGCGGATGCTTCCACACTTTCCAAAGCTTCGTGACATTGAGTAATTTTCTTCATCAGATCTGCCATCTGTTTAGAAGGCACTGCCGTGGCCATACTCCGCATTTGGGCCAACGTTTTTTGATAACTCTTGAGCTGTTTCAGCAATGCCTTTCGCTTGGAGGAAATGTCCGATGCGGTTCGTAGACGCTCCTTCATCTTCCATATTGAATTCCACGCTTCAGTGATCTGCAATTGTGTCGCATGACTCAGTGCAGACAGTTGCTTGTCTATCATGCCATCCTTCTCTATCAGGCTAAAGTAAGCATGTTGCAGTGACTCCGAGGCAGTAGCGACGGCTGATTGTTCTACGTGGTGGAGTTGTTGTGTCTTTTCTACTACAAAGTTGCGTATATCTTGGAGAGAGTTGAAGGAACGGTTTTCCATGATTCCTCGGTATTGATCGCACCACACCTTGTAGCTTTCATACAAGTCAGAAAAATACGAAGGGTGTGATTCAATGCGAGTCTCTTGAAATCGAAAGCGACTTTTTGGTGTTGGGACTTTTTTCTTTTTCAGTGGTGTGATACTACCATCGAAATATCTCATTGTTTCAGTACTATGAGTACAGATTTGATTGCGTTCTTCATTGTTTGAATGTCCCTCGTCCATCTCCTCCTCACGCATATTACCTAACTCTTGCTCTTCTATACCAAATTGCTCTATCGAAATATTATTCTCAATATCCGACAGGAATCCCCGCAACTGATGTGTCTCCTCTAGCGTCAAATGTTCCACACTGCGGCCTTCAAACAGCGACCACCCTAAGAAATCCATGACATCTAATCTAGTCAAGTTCTCAATCTTTTCCCCAAAGAACCATCCGGAGATGAACTTGGAACACATCCCCTCTTCGCTATCCATCATTAGTTCCCACAGCTCGGCTCGCTCTCGAGTCTCGAGCATCGGTGCCGATCGAAGTGACAATTCGAGAGTATCCAATGAATTCAGGTACTTTCGGTGCAGAAATAAAATAACATAAAATATGCCCTCAATGACGGCCCACACCTCGACGGTCCAGGTACTACTGGTCATGGTCCGCGCTAGCCATACCCCCACGGAACAGTAGGATGTCATGAATCGACTTTCTAACATGGATTTTGGAAATGAGAAACACAATTCTCTCCATAATATGAGCGTGATGTAAATGTAGGCCAGCGGTACCGTCAATTTGACAGAGGAGAAAAATATGCCCGTGGGAGAGAGCAGACCAATCGCATTCTCTTCCATGGGCAGGTCGTGGGTACTTAGTTTGGAGGAGTGTTTTCGAGCGAAGTAATGAGCGAGGGGGGATTTGGGTTGGAACAACTGCTGCTGCTGGGAAAATGAGGAGTTGCCGCCGCCGCCGCCGGCTGGACCCGGACTCGCGGTGGTTGTCGTCATCGTCGTTGCACTGGGTGGAGTGTTGGCGTTTGGCGTGTGTGGTGTTCGTGGTGCTATTTTCACCATTTACCTTACTGCGTACAGGTTTGGTCGGGTTAAAATTCAGCAAAATGATCGCCTGACCATGACCTGACCACAACTAACAGCAGAAATTGAAATATGATATTCTTCATTTTTCTTCGATTAGCTCATCAAAAGCAAAAGATGGAACATCCATAATTTAAGATTATTCCAATATCATCATGGCCAGCAGCGAACCCTTCCTTTACACGGGACAGTTGCAGAATGATATTCCACGAAATATAATTTGTGTAAAAGTGGATCCATCCGTCGAAGTGATTGGTGACTGTGTATGTGAATTTTATGCTGCTAAGCAAGGGGTATTTTAGGGGGGCACATTGCTTACAAGCATCAGCATCCCATCCACCGTCAAAGAGATTGGTAGATACGCATTTTGTGGTTGCAGTCAATTGAGAAATGTCGAACTTCCAGAGGGGATGGAGTAGATTGATAGAGGGGCATTTCTTGGCTGCACATCGCTAACAAGCATCATCATCCCATCCACCGTCCAAATGATTAGTAGAAATGCATTTGAGCATTGCACACAGCTGACAACTGTGATGCTTTGTGAGGGGCTGGAGAAGATTGAATAGCAGGTATTTGGGTCATGCACATCACTTGCCAGCATCATCATCCCATCTACCCTCAAAATAATTTAAATTTATTACTTCGCATTCCAATATTGCCGTCAGCTGATGAATTTGGAACTTTCAGAGGGGCTGGAGATGATTTGCCTAAAGGCATTTCAATACTGCTCATCGCTTACAAGTATCAACATCTCGTCCACTGTCGGGCGTGTTAATTGCTTTGCATTTTTGGGCTGCAGTCGACTAGTGCATGTTGAGCTTCCAGAGGGGTTGAAATCAATAGACAGAGGGGTATTTGCTAATTGCACATCGCTTGAGCGAATCCGCTTCCCGTCGTCCATCAAAAGGATTGGTCAAGGTGCATTCATGGGATGCAGTCAGTTGAGAGATGTGGAGCTTCCAGAGGGGCTGAAAGAGATTGATCAATTGGCATTTGAGGGCTGCACATTGCAGCCGCTGATCATCATCCCGTCCTTTGTCAATTACATTCACAAGAGTGCATTTGAAGGCTGCAATAGTTTGGGAGTGATTGAATTCAATGAACAAATTGAACAGTTTGTGAATAATATTTCTCTACAATGGTGGAATAATGGTGTATCAGGGATGTCACTGATGACTTATTCCTTTTTGACCCAACACAACATTCTACAACGCATGGATGCAATACAAGTACAAGCATGGAAATTTCATTTCCGTGATATGCTACAGCGCATTCCCACTATGATTTCGTCCAATGTGAGTGAGGACGAGGAGGAGGCGGGTTTTATGCTCTGTCATTCTGCCGAGGAGTATGATTATGAGTTGTATAAGGAGGAGGAGGATGCATATTTTGTCTCCATACTATCTCAACTATCCATTTATGAGCGTCTGCTAGATGCACCATTATTGGAACTTGCTATCTAGAAATCAGAAATATCCGAAAAGTCAAGTGACAATCATTCTATCGATGAGCAGATGAAAGTACAATGTTGTTACGAATCATTGTCAATGGTTCCCATCATCATTCCGAATGTTCCATCTTTTTTGTAGGGGGATAGATGATGCCTGACACGATGATTATTTTATTGTTGAATAAGGGATCTTATGCATGTCAAATAGAGTGTTGTGGTGCTATGCTGTGGACACTTACGTCACTTCAGTCATATCATAGAAAAGATTAGAAATGTCCGTCCGTCCCTATCCCTAACTTGGTCTGCGACGTATCACAGATGCAAAATCGAAGAAAAAAACACAAAACTAGATACTCCAGCATGATGAAACCGGAATCCCGGTTTCTGCCCCATCGAAGAAACCGGCTTGCGAAGGGTAACTAAATATCTAGGTACTACGTGACCCGGAGATCGTAACTAGTAACTATGACAATCACCACAGATAACAGATACGATAACAAGATCCACCTGACAGGAGAAACTGAGCGGCGAAGCCCCCATAGGCTTGTAAAGATAAAAAAAGATGAAAATCGAAGAGTTGCTCCGCGGGGTTTCGATCCCCGGACCTTTGGGTTATGAGCCCAACACGCTAATCCTCTGCGCCACGGAGCGGACATTCCAGGGGTTCATCATTAGTTTTATAACCAATATATTTTGTAGGTTTCGATAGTCGCTACCCATTGCATCGGCCCGCCAATAAAACCTGACTTGACCGAGGAGCAAGAGCAAAGAGAAGCCCGCCATAGTAAGCCATCCGTGTCTATGCTGTGGTCTTTCAATAGATACCTCGGTACCCATGAAGCAGTACAAACACGGGGCAACAACATGCAGTGCACAGCCACTCCTTCACACGCTGTAGGTGGTGTAACAGGCAGCAGCACTGCCTGGATTTATATCTTCGAGTCAGCCCCACAGCCCACAGCGCACAGCGTCATTCGCAAGCAGCGCAAGCAGGCAGAGCAAAGGATAAAAATAAAAGCGACGGTACAACACCTCGACAATACCTCCTCCTCATCCTCATTACCTTCATTGTCTTCATCGTCTTTGTCGTTTGTTACTGTTGCTCGTCCTGGCACTGCGACATTTTATTCCACACGACCATCCAAACATCGTCATCGTCAACATGACAGCGAAGCCGCCCAACACGAGCCAACTGACTTGCATCTTCAAGGAGGCCGGGTGCAACGAGGAAATGTACAATGAAGGGGGAAAGATTGTACACGAAACGTTCTGCGGTTGGAACCCACAGAAATTATCCAAGCGTCTAAAGATGGGGATCAGGTGCAGTTTTTGCGATGACTTTGCCCTTGAAAATCCGGATAATATCCAAGACGATGATGACGACGACAGTTACTCTACCTTCACCGACGAAATTGATGGTGGCGCGTTACAGTTCAAATATGCAAATGGCACCTTTGGAGCACAAACATGTGATGAGATGATGCAATCACATGTGAATTCATGCCATTCGAATAAGACGGCAAGCGGTTTCTATAAGTGCAAGTCCTCCGGTTGCAGAAGACTTTTTTCCGACATCAGAACGTTGAATCAACACAAGGATATTTGTTATTTCAAGGATCATGTGCAGTGTGAGAATTGTGGATATGCTGACCCGCCATACCGTCTTCCCTTTCATAGTTGTCGATCGCCCCCAACAACCTTCACTATCTTCAATGAATCCACCACTACTATTGAGACCTTGAAAGCCTTCTTTGAGGTCAAAGACGATGCGGATTTGGCACGCCATTTTCTGAATAAACATGTCGCAACTGCATCGAAAACTGTGTTGAAGGATCCAGCTGCATCTCTCATGGGCGGCATTAGTTCTATGAGAGCTGAATTTCAAGAGTTGATGGCATCTGCTCTTGTGCTGATGTGCGTTCCTGGACGTGCAATTGTGCATGCTATTATCGAACCCTGCTACGCGGCAAAAGCTTCAGCCGAGTACACTGATTCTGTAGACGAGTATGGATTTCTCAAAAACTTGAGTGGCTTGAAGTTTCAGATCAACAAATGGCGTGAAGCCATGCAGAAACATAATGAACATTTGATCCAAATGGATCAACCAATCATTCCCCTGGAACCATTTGACAGTTTACTCTCCATCCCATCTACCGCCACCATGTGGAATGCCGCGCATGAAATCTATTGTCTAGCGACTTGCAAACTGTCACACAATGAGGGAGACCTCATCAGCATGATGAAGCAGGAGCCATCAGGTCGTATGCGTGGAGGAGACGGCTTCGGCAATGCAGTGACTTTGAGAGGCGACGAGTTGTCCCTCATGCCGGAACGAAATGATATCAAATTTTCACCCCGACGATTCAAGATCAAACTACTTCTTGATTGGGAATACCCTGCAGGTAGCAAGGTTAAGTTCCGTGAAATCGATGAACATGGCAATATTGCTGATACCAAGTTTATTGTCATTGACCAGCCTATGAAAGTGGATGAATTCACCACGCAAGGGACATCCATTAAGCGTAAACATAATGGGCATACTTACATCCGTGATCCATTCCTCATGGCGGATGAGGAGTTTGACTACACTTTTGATGGGGTTAAGTTGAGGGTGGTGATTCAAGCAGATAGAGTGCAATTGGGTGATGAATTTGTTGTTCCGCTACCAATCAATTTCTCGCACTCTCATTGTCTCCTCTTGATTCGGTACAATGATGGCAATGAGACTTGTGATGAGACCGCATCTGACGTGAACAACTGGCTAATGAACAAGCTGGGATTGTGCATGAAGGATTACAACCCAAGAAAGGCTACCTTCGATGAACAGCAATTCAAAATCTTCAAGCCATCCGATGCCGATTTCAAGTGGAATCATCTTCAACAAGTTGCAGGATACTTCACCAAAGTCAACGTTTTCGGCGATAAAATGAATGCTTCTGACTTTCGCAATTTCTCAGCAAAACATCATTTGAAAATGACGTCCATGCTTGTGCACAAGTGCAAGATTCTGAATTACAATGCACCGTTGATTCCAGTCCCTCCTCCTGATGAGATGAACGATTCATTTCTTCACAAGTCACAGTCAAGCCAAGACATTCGAAATTGTGTTGAGTCTATCCAATCTGCTCATCGATCCGCATACACACTGCTTCAGGAACCGATCTCGCGCTTGTGTAATGAGCAAAGGCCAACACCATTTCAGCGTTTTTCAGACCCAGTTGAGCCAGTGGTAGTGGGGGCAGCAGTAGACAGGGTTGAGCCAGAGACAGTTTCAGACAGTGATTCTACTCGTGTAAATGTGAATCTTCAAGACTTGGGAAGTGACCGGTTTCGCAACAAACAATATCCTTGCAGTTACGCTATCCACGGATGCAGGTACGGTCCCAAAAGAAAAAATGTTATGGAGGATCATGAACAACTCTGTGGATTTGTTCCAGTTGACGAAGCTCGCATGGACTGGATTTCGAAAATATTTGATGGGTCCAGCCATGGAGACACTCCGTTTAGCTGCCCTGTGGAAGGTTGCGCCTGGGTTCTCAATGATCGCCGAATGAAAACTACACAAGAAGCTGTGAATAATCTCAACGCGCACAGCCGTAAACATCATAAATTTGCTCTTGAGCAACCTGTTGCAGTGCGAACACGCAATGGAAATGAACTAGTCTATTGTGGATATCATCCATGTGATTTTTCGAAGGATCGTGGGGGAAGCAAGCTTCGAGATGTTCGCGTTCACATGGAATCTTGTGGCTACGATAATCAAACGAATATTGAAAATCGAAAATCTCATCTTGAGAAGTCGGGCGTTTGTAACGTACCAGGATGTGGGTGGGTAGCGAAGTGCGGAAACAAGCCTGATCGCTTGCACGCGAATTACCAAAGCATTGACGGTGCTCTCAGAAAACACGTAAATGTCAAACACTCATCATTGGTGAATTGAAAGTTACAGGGATGTGTCGGGCTGCAACAAGAATTTTCACGCCTTTATTCACCACCCCTGAGCGAAAGCACTGAACTTCCGTCTTTTACTGCATTAATGTTTGTAGGACTATGTAATATTGAGTAAGATGATTGTAGTCAACTGATAATTATTGATTTTAGATGCGTTGTAATGTGAAACTCGTATGCTACTCTGACAAGAGAGCTGTTGACGCAGAACCTTTTGATATCGTAACGCAATGACACAACATGTGATGAGTGATGGACTTCAGCGTGCAGAAACTTGGGAATACAGCAGGGGGGAAAGGCGACATTCATGAGTGAAGAGCGATCTCCGAATCACATCCAGTACTATCTAAACACCGATGACAGTGGCAGCAGCAGCAGAAGCAGAGTTGAACAGCGGTAATTCTGCGGTAATACTGCCGTGGATCTCTGGCTGGCCTTCTCTGGCTATGGACGGACAGAAACCTTGCCTTCCGCCACCTTCCGTCACATNCCCTCCTGTCCTTTGACGTAAGACTTAGCATTGTAAGGAAAAATTGATCCGTTGGGTAGGGATAACCACTTCTTATACGACCGCGTGGCCTCGACGGCGACCACGTCCATCTCATTGATAAAATCATCATTGGTTCGATAACTTCCTCCAATACTTTTCACACCACTAACGGCAGCGTTTTTTGGTTGCACATGTTGTGTCTCAAATCGTTCTGATGATACGGCCGTCCCGGAAGATGATTGAAGCGATACAAAAGGAGGAGGCATCAAATTCGCACCCTCTGTCTGATTGGCACGGGCATTCACCCATTCCTCCTGATTTTCCAAATTGTTTCTTCGGGTAATCATGATACGTCTCATCAATCGCTCTTCGTCGTCTTTGTATCCCTTGACGTAATCACGACCAGCATATCTGAAAGCTTGCCCTGGTTGAAGCTTCATCCACTCTTGGAATTTAGGCGCTCTACGTAATCGCATTTCGTCAAAGTCTGCTGGACGCGGACCCATTGTTTTAGGCATGATGAATGATGAATCACACTGTCACAGAATGACCCAAAGCAGACCCGCGAGGGGGGATCAGAAGCAAACAATAATTGCAACCGTTGACAGGTGAGAGAGGTAGGCGAGACTTTTTCGTTTCAATCGTTCGTACCAATCCCATGACCATGCGTTCTCGAGAGAGTAACATGCAACGTGCGCGATCTTTATGAGTCGTCCTTCAATTGACAGGATCTCGCATAGCAGGCAGCTACCAG
>JALLBB010001865.1:0-11609 GCA_036939735.1 Discostella stelligera
TGGCAATGCCATTGTTCTCTTACCTACACAGTTCGTTCGAGGTGACAGTTTCACTGCATCTCTCCCGATCCGCAAGGACATTGACAGATCCCCGAGTCAGGTCTTCAAATACCAGCACTTTGCCAGGTCTTTTGTTGACCTGATCGAGGCTGGGCACATTGCTGCCATCAGAACGATCAATAAAGGTTCGGCGTACCTCCAGTACATTTTCAACCCTAAGGTCTATAAAAATCTTCAGGGCAAGCCGACCGCTATTGTCGGAAACGCATCCGATACTATCGGAGAGTTTACACTCCTTCGAGT
Source organism: Discostella stelligera (assembly GCA_036939735.1). Lineage (NCBI taxonomy): Eukaryota > Bacillariophyta > Thalassiosirophyceae > Thalassiosirales > Thalassiosiraceae > Discostella > Discostella stelligera. Next base: position 304 of record JALLBB010001865.1, read on the forward strand.
GGACATGTCTTGCCTTTGGTCCTTCGTCGTCATCAACAAGAGGTCCTCCTTCAACAAGGCCTTGGTTATGGGAGACGATATTCCGGCTGAGTTTCTCAAAGACACTGCCTGGAATAAAGAGACCACCCCAGTCGCTGCTACCGTCCTGCCAAACTTCTTCCCTGTCTACTTCGGACAAAAGATCCCAACAGCAACGTCATTAGTGAGAGTCGTCCTTTGTCAGACCTACACCTCACCGGTATTCAAACGGCCGTGAGGTCCTATAAGGTATACAAGGAAGCCTTTTTGAATGCACAAGCGTCAAACGGAGCCATCACCCATGTCCCTCTCCACCTTCGTTTCGCAACCTCCACTTCAGAACCTGTGACAACATTTAACACTGGAAGGAACCAAAATGGAGCATCCACTACGATGAAATCCAACACGAACAGGTCCTCTTTGAATTCGAATGGTAAGACCCATGATAATACTTCTTTGTCCAATCTGAATGGGGCTGAGAATACTCCAATACCTCCGGAAGTTGTGACGACGACGGTCAAGGTCGCGGTGCTTCCAAACAAGCCAAGCGCACTGGTTCCTGTTTCAATACACCCAACCTGGACCGTGGCATGTTCTTCCTTTGCAACCCGTCGATGTGCATGAATAACGTCTTCCCCCGCAACATTGACATCTGTCCTTACTTCACTTGCAAGGGCAAGGAGTGCAACAAGGACCCTGGTGACTGCGCCCCTCACCCTGTCCGGGCAACCGAACTCCTACCCGGCATGATTGAGAAGATCGGCAAGCATTTCATTGACCACAACATTGGTTGGTTCAATGAATTCCACTTTAGCAAAGTGGACTTGTCTCCCCAGCTCAAGGCCCTTCTTGGAAACAAAAAGGGTGTCAAGAGTGCCGCCCAGGTCAGCCAGAGTACGTAGACGAGTTGGAATCTTTCACTTGTCTTGCTTGATTGCCGATGAACCGAATTGGTGGCGAACAACACCAACGTGCTTCGTAAGCCGTTGGTGCATATTTGTTGTGTATTTGCATAGTTGAAAGCGGCGCCTTTGTAACCGATGATGTTTCATTTTTGGTAGCTTCAGGCGAGGACATTCAGTATTGTACTGCTGATCCTTCTCCTGTTACGTTGGCACCACAGGAGTGTACCTTCAAAGAGTCCCTTAATAAAAGTTTACATAGTAAATTGATTGTTAAGGCAAAATTGTCAAAGCGTGTTGCCCCCAAGCTATTGCCTGAACTGCTACAGAAATACAATTGCAGTCTCAACGACTCCGTACGATCGATAGTTGGTTGGAGTAGGAGGACGGGATCATTTTGCCTACTGGCCAATGTGCTGTACGCCGGCCAAGGTGCCACTCTTCGGTTGATATCCCAGAGAGGATGATACCTTGTCTCCCCAATGCGGGATAGTTATCACTCCCTCAGCTGGGATAGAAGACCCTCCAAGGAGAGTGGCACCATTCCGACGAAGCAAGGCCTTTGTTGTTGTTAGCCCAAGGTGGCAATTCCTCGCTTTCCAATGCGATCGCGATAGCCGTGAAATCTCACGTAGACCTCCTTTCTTCTGGCAATGCCATTGTTTTTCTTATCTACACAGTTAGTTCGAGGTGACAGTTTCACCGCATCTCTCCCGATCCGCAAGGATATCGACGGATCCCCGAGCCAGGTTTTCAAATACCAGCATTTTGCTAGGTCGTTTGTCGACCTGATTGAGGCTGGTCATATCGCTGCCATCGGAATGATCAACAAGGGTTCGGCGTACCTCCAGTATATCTTCAACCCTAAGGTCTACAAAAACCTCCAGGGTAAGCCGACCGCGATCGTGGGTAATGCATCCGATACCATCGGAGAATTTACACTCCTCCGAGTAGACATGTCCTGCCTTCGGTCCTTTGTCGTCATCGACAAGAGGTCCTCCCTCAACAAGGCTTTGGATATGGGAGACGATATTCCGGCTGATTTTCTAGTAAACACTGCTTGGAGTAAAGAAACCACCCCAATCGCCGCTACCGTCCTGCCAAACTTCTTTCCAATCTACTTTGGACAGAAGATAGCCTACGGCGACCTCCGAACCGACGAAGTCCAGCAGCAAATGACGGACCTCGGCCTCGGTTACGAATTATGGGCTGAAGCAGCTATTAACTCGATCGCAGCGTCAAGCGATATCGATCAAGTGATCAGTAACTTGTCGGACGATTCTGGGCCCGCGCCCCAAGATTTCGACGTCAATATCAAGCGTTTCCTTGATCCGACCTACGATAGTGACACTTCGGTACAGCTCGCCCTAAACAATGGGCCTTGCGGCACTTGGGACTTCGTCCATTCTAACGAATACCCGCAAGAAGCAAAGTCTATCCTTGAGATTTTCAATCCCCAGGACGCATCGTTTCAAGCACTCGCCCAGCCGCAGATCGTCACCGTGGCCGTTCAAGGCGAAGCCGAAAAAGAAGTCGAAGCGAAGAAAGGCGTAATCAAGCTCATGCTCCTGTGCATTTGCGCGGACGTTGACCTTGAGCTCGGAACCATCTCCAACATCACTACCGTTACTCCTTCGAAAGGAATGGAGTGTGTTCTTACTGTCCCTCGCGCAGCCCGAGCCCAAGCCTACGCAGACTTGCTCAAAAAGACCTGTACTCAGGCCGCGACGCTCGACCCCCTTCACATTCGGTCTCGCCACATGTCTATGAAAGTAGTTCAGAAGACTGTGGTGTCCAGCCTTCTGGGAGGAAACTTTGCCACGGAACCAGTCTCATCTTCCTTCCTCAATGAGGCGCATTCAATCGATCCCTCGATTTTCATGCCTCAGCGGAACTCCGGTAAGATTGACACCATCAAGCAGGCTGAACTAGCGTTCTGCAACGAACTCATGATGGACGTACCGGATGCCCAGAAGTCGAAACAAAAGACGGTCATGTCGAGGATTGGTGTACTTTCCAACGTTGATGATTTTTCATCCATCTGTGTCAACATCGACACGATGCTCAGCGGTACCGTCGATAGCGCCCCTGGCGCCCCTACGCCCATCCTTCGCCAGATCATGTTGGATTTCATCAACATGGTCAACGGACCTGATTGGAAGCGTTGGATGGAGATCGCCGGTCCGGAGATGCCCAACATCCACGTCACACTCTACGGCTACCTCGAGAGTGTCTGGATCGGGCTCGCTACGTTTGCAACCGACTTCAACAACAGCAATGTCATCAGTGAGAGTCGTCCTTTGTCGGACCTACACCTCACCGGTATTCAGACGGCTGTGCGGTCCTACAAGGCATTCAAGGAAGCCTTTTTGAATGCTCAAGCCTCAAACGGAGCCATCACCCATGTTCCTCTCCACCTTCGATTCGCAACCTCCACATCGGAACCTGCGACAACATCGAACGCTGGAAGGAACCGCAATGGAGCCTCGACTGCGACGAAACCCAACGCGAACAGGTCCTCTTCGAACTCGAATGGTAGGACTCGTGACAATACTTCTTCGTCCACTTCGAACGGGGCCGAGAACAATTCCAATACCGCTGGAAATCGTGACGACAACGGTCAAGGTCGCGGTGCTTCTAAGCGGGCTAAGCGTACCGGCTCCCGTTTCGATACGGCCAACCCGGACCGTGGCATGTTCTTCCTTCGAAACCCGTCGATGTGCATGAACAACGTCTTCCCTCCCGATATCGACATCTGTCCTTACTTCACTTGCAAGGGCAAGGAATGCGGCAAGGATCCAGGCGACTGCGCCCCTCACCCTGTCCGGGCGACCGACCTCCTACCCGCTACGGTCGAGAAGATCGGCAAGCACTTCATTGACAACAACATCGGTTGGTTCAATGAATTCCACTTCAGTAAAGTGGACTTGTCCCCTCAGCTAAAGGCCCTTCTTGGAAACAAAAAGGGTGTCAAGAGTGCCGTCCAGGCTACCCAGAGTACGTAAATGAGTCGGAACCTTTCGCTTGACTTGCGTGATTGCCAATGAACCAAATTGGCGGCGGACAACACCAACGTGCTTCGTAAGCCGTTGGTGTATACTTGTTGTGTATTTGCATATTTGAAAGCGGCGCTTGTGTAACCGATTATGTTTCATTTTTGGTAGCTTCAGGCGAGGTCATTCAGCATTGTACTGCTGATCCTTCTCCCGCGAGGTTGGTACCACAGGAGTGTACCTTCGAAGAGTCCCTTAATAGAAGTTTACATAGTAAATTGATTGTTAAGGAAAAATCGTCAAAGCGTGTTGCCCCCAAGACATTGCCCGAACCGCTGCGGAAACATACGTGTATTCCTAACGCACCCCGACTAATTAACGTGGAAATGCCATCTACGATCCCGCGGCCAGAATCGTCTACAGACGAGGCCGGGGCCGACCATATTCCGTCGCCACCAGAACTGCTTTCTCTCCTGGCGACAAACGAAAGTCTAGTAGCAAGAGAGGCTGCTCAAGCTCCCACCAACAGGATCAAGGGTCCTTCAGAAAAGGCAAGCATCCTATCGGCCTACGAGGCTCGTTTCGCCAATAACTCCCAAGACTCAATTGTCACAAAAAAGAGAGGTAAGCACAATAATGTTTTAACACATGATGATGATGATGATGATGCTGAGTATCATGTCAGCAAGAGGATGCGTCCTTCCTTGGACAAACAATACCGAGTCGAGGATTTATCGTTGAGAAACGTGCTGGCTACTGTCTTAAAAGAACATCGGGACAGTTTCAGCACAGTCGACATCGCTTCATTGTCGAAGGTTGATAAACTATTCTCGAAGGCCGTCCCATCTGTGCTATCTTGGCTTGACATCGATTTCTCTACCCTGCCTGAACCTCGATTGAATTACGAGAGTCAACAAGAAATTGACATCCATCGAGTCAACATGGCAAGCGCTGCAATGGTACACTTCGGATTGCACCCGGGTAAGCTTGTCTGCTTCCTCAATGGAGAATACACCGGTAGTGCGCACAAAGTTAAGAAGGCTGTGAATGCAATTCAAGGCCTTGTCTTGAAACAAGACGTTCGCCATATCAAGCGCATCCTCCTTCAGGGTTGCCCAGCCAAACTTGACTTCACTGAATCTTCAACTAGTAAAGAGTCCATGGTGGCAAGAGGCAACCAAAAGAACTTCGTCAACAACCCGGAATTGGTTCGGAAGACGCTAAACAAGGAGGAGCAATACAGCCACCTTGTCTCCCTACACGAAATAATATGCCTTATTTCGTCGTATGTCAGACATACTAGCCAAGGTTTAGTATTAAAGCCAGGAAAGAACCCGAGAGTGGTATGGGACGGCTCCACAAAGCGGACGCCATTTGACATCGTTTTAAACAAAATTACATCAACCCACGACAAAGCCAACATAACCTTTGGCGATACTCTGACCAATTTCCTTGTTGATCTCTACAACCTTTGCATTAGCCATCCAGACGAGATGATCCTCCTCGCGTTGGCAGACATCAAGGCCTGCTTTTGCTTCGGACTAATACATCCCGACTTGACCAGTGCATTTGGCTTCCTTGCCGATGGACTATATCATTTAGCTACAGCTATGGTCTTTGGCTCCAACACCTCAGCGTCAAGCTGGGAACCTTTCCGTTGTGCCATCGAAGTGCTATCAATGGAATATGCAGACAGGGACAATCTTGTCAAGAAACATAAACGTTTCCTCGACATGATCCAATGGTCACCTGATGCTGACCAGACGGGTCCATTCACGAAAGCCAAGTCTTGTATCCTCAATCCAGGATCAATGAATGATAATGGAACAGAGCACTCCCGCCCAGCTAGCATGGCAGCTATCGGTAAGCTCAAGATGCAAAGAATGCTTGCCACCATCATCGAAGCGATCTTCGTTGTCATGGGCAAAGAGGACCTTTCTCTCCGCCAATGCCCATTAGCCATGGACAAATGGGAAACACTCATCGTTGGCCTGAAGCAAACAATCCTGGGCCCTGATGTCGATACCAGAACTCTCACGGTTAGTATCCCATCCGATTACAAGCACGAGGTTCTACAACTTATTGAGTCTACTTGGCATACAAATAGGCGCCGTTTCTTCGTAAACGAGGCCCAGCAGCTCACAGGCAAGCTAGCACGACTAGCGCAAGCAGCTCCTTGGGTTTATCACCTGCTCTCCCATCTCTACGCATCGATTGCATTTGCACTATCGTCGAACAAACTCCTCCTTCAAGAATCGTCCGAAGAGTTTCGTTCGATCATCCGGCAAACAATTGCCACCAGCTACCATCCTACAGATCAGTCCAAGGTCAAACAGATGGCTTTTGCAATCAAGCAAGCGGCTAAGATGGTGCATCATTCGAAGCACAAGTACAACATTAGTAATAAGATGCGAGCAGAGATTGAGTTCTTCCGGGCAATGCTTAGACCAGATTCCGGTCTATCATGGGAAACGCCAATCGCACATCTTATAAAACGACACCCATTGGCATTAACTGTCGGTGATAGTTGTCTTGACGGTGCTGGCGGCTACTCGATTGGCCTCAGCTTCTGGTGGCACCTAGCCTTCCCAGAAGAGGTTGTCCTTCGTACACTGAAGCATAGGTCGGACAACACGGACGGCCTCCTCATTTCAATCAACGTATTGGAATTTGTTACCGTGATCATCAACTACCTCGCGGCAGTGCACGTCATTACATCTGCAACGATTACAGATGACCCATACCCAGTCATACTAAACCTGACCGATAATATTTCGGCTATGAACTGGACTCTACGCTCATCTCAAACATCAGCCGTGGGCCGGCTATTGGCTCGCCTACTATGTTTTTTCTTGATTGACTCGCCAGTTGGGATTAATTCCAAGTGGATCAGTACCGACGATAATAGAATCGCGGATGATATCTCGAGAATAAAAAAGACGAACTCAGTTGACTCACGACAGCCCTCGTTTGATTACTCGCAATTAACGCAGATGTACCCGGCCCTGAAAGCTTGTGCTTTCTTTCAGCTCGAACCCGCGATTCTCTCACTGATATGGGAAATCGTGTTGACAGAGAAGTGGCCGCATCTCGAAAGGATTCGGACATTGAAACTCAAGCCGCTCGGCAGGCTCACTACATAAAGTGGGCAGGCATCCACGGCATCGATGATCCCTGTGGAGACGAGCCAGGCCGAGAGAGAATCCTAGCCATTTACATAAAATATGTAATGCTGGGTTTGAATTACTATAACAAGGCTTCGGTTCGTGCGGCCACTGTTAGAGGCTATGCCGAAGCCGTCAATATTCTATTCGAGCTTCGAAGCTTCAAGCCACCAGCTGATTTCTCCGACCCAAACAACATGGTCAATATCCTCATCACTAACCTGAAGAGAGAAGAAGACGTCGCCAAACAGCGCAGTCCATTGGACAACCATACCTTTGCCCGTCTTCAGGAAAGAGCGGCAAAGAGCCCTTCCCAAGACTCGGTGGACGTTGTCCTCTTTAATACGGTAGCCCTTGGGCGCATTACCGGTCATCGGCTTAGCGAATACGCTCAAACGAAGCAAAGCAAAGTCGATGTACACAAGTACCCATCAGGACGAGAAGTCGTCAAGGCCTACACTTCCAACGACTTCATCTTCTTCGATCGTTCTGGAAACCGGATGTCAAACCTCACAGAAGATTCCAAGCTAGAAGTTGCGTCGATGAGAGTCACCTGGCGAATCCAAAAGAATCGTCAGAATGGACAATCACTCAACATCGCCGTCGATCGTGCTAATCTTGCCATCTGCCCGGTATTGAATGCCTTGACAATGGTATTACGTGCTCGACGCTTGAACCAACCAATGGATAGCCCAGTAGCCTTCTATACCAATAAGAAGGGCGAAAAGCTGTATCTCACCGGGAGCAAGATCGCTGAGCTCTTCCGAAAGGCGGTCAAATTTTGCCGTCCCGACACTCCTAAGGAAGAGCTTTCAAAGTACTCGGCTCATTCGGTACGAGTTTGGGCCTGTGTCCTACTCGACGAAGCCGGAAAAAGTCCCGAATTCATCAAGAAGCGACTTCGATGGATGGGCGACTCATTTTGGATGTATCTCAGGGATACACAAGTCATTACTGGGCAGCATCGAGATGCGCTGAACAATGCGTCGATGGAAGTCATGCATCTTATTGCCACGATGTCGTCGCAACCAGATGCAACGCCTGTTTCCCAAGTATCGGAATCAGAGTCAGCTGAGATGCCAGACCTTGTCCCAGAGGATTGGGAAATGGGAGACTATAGCGATGACATGGATTAACGCCCTCGGCTCATAACGGTCGTTTCATCTTTACCTAACGAAACCTCTATCGATCAGAGCATGGTCCAAGCATGGACAATATCGACTGAGCAATCGGTCGGTATTGATTTCCTTCGGGCCTACACTTGTAGCGGGCGCCGCTCGAAAAGTCTATCGATACATGTTTATTAATCCTAAATTTCTTTAGTATTATTGCCAGCACGCTGGTCCTACATGTCCCTAGACCATTCCTTCGGGCCTACACTTTCAGCGGGCGCCGCTCGAAACCGGGCGATATGCCCTATCAACAACTGGACCAACCCGGTCACTCTTGCTTCGGGCCTACACTCCAATGGGCAGGCCTAACGTATACTCCATTGGGCAGGCGCCGCTCACAAAAGACTACTGCATTAATCAATTGCAAGACTGTCGTATCAATAAATTGCAAGACAGGTATTACTTTACGAGTTCTACTTGGGGAGTGGGCTAGTCCCTTCCTCCCCTTTCTCCTACGACGAATACTACAATTCCTTTATCTTCATGACGAATGGTTTAAGACGAGTGGGCTATTCCCAAACCGCGCTCTTTCACTAGACACTAGTGGCTCTGCCTCTCCTAATTTTCAATATCGGCAAGATCCCCGTCGAGATCACTATCGTCACTCGATAGATCATCGTCCGCAGCAGATGCCGCCGTGAAACTACCATTACTGGCATCTTCATTGTACTCCTCGCGTTCATCCGCAGTACAGGTTGCAAGATAATGCTCCTCACGGGCATAAAACGCTTCTCGCATCTTGGGGTACCAAGGGTTCTCTTCAAAGAATTCCGCGTACACCTCGTCGTAGAAGGAATCATACCTTCGATGGTACGTTCCACAATTTTCTTCTTCCTCTTTGAACTTGAGGTGATCGTTCCATCTCTTGAGGAACTCAAGACGGAGCTTGTAATACTCCGGGAGTTTGCCCGGAGGAAACTCCACACTTCGAGATCCGTAGAGAATTCTCCAATAATGGACGAGTCGAGGATCAGACCCAGTCTCGTGCTGTTCGTACCTCGAGAGATCTGCTAGCGGAAGCAGCTCCAAGACAATACTATGGGTGACCTGCCACTTGGCAAGGTTACCCTTCTTATACCCCTTTGGGATAAGCTTGATAACGTTCGCCAGTTGACGGATCAACCCGCTCCTAACGAAGTCATCAAGCCACGAGCTTCGAATGGTGCGATGGCGAGTGCAGTAGCCAAGCAAACGCTCGACCACAGCCTTGATAGTCAGCCCGCGAGGGGGATTAAACTGCTATTTACAAAGAAGTAATTAGCATACTTTAATAATTTTTCGTACTTCCGCAGACGCGAAGGATCAAGTCCTCGCTCGTCAAAGTTTCGGTCAGCGTCAAGCTCCATTGTCGCTCGATGATAGAGTCGCAATGTACTGATTGGCCTCTTTATGTGGTCCGCACGCTCTTTTAATTTTTCTTTTTCTTTTTTGCACGCTGTTCGCTCAATCATAATGGCGATAGTGCAGATAGAAGACGTTCCACGCGAAAATCTTTCTTCACATTTGTGTTCAGCAGTCAACCTCTCACGGAGGCGACAGCATGCATAGTGGAGATTTTGGATACAAATCCGAGACTCCAGGGGATATTTAAGCCAGAATTTGGCGGGAAGCTACCCGCATCCAATTTCTTTCTTCAATTCCCTAGCACCTTGCATAGAGACTGTAATTCTGTTATTAGGACGTTCGTCCAATTTGTTATGCAAATTAAATGACTACCTCCAGTCGTCTTTCTCGTTTGCATACTTATTTACAGATTACTACTACTCTTAGCCGAAGGTGTCCTGTGTAGTTCGTACTTGTATCCTTTTGTCTTCTATCTGCCCACGTCCATTAGGACTGAGCGATCAAAGGCGCAACAAGTTTTTCCCCTAAAAGGAAAACACCTTTTTCAGTGAGGGGGGCAAATTGATACCCAACTGATCCTGCTAGAACTAATTGGTCACTCCCTCACTCCCTTCTTTGCTCCACCACGGTCGTCATTATCCTGCAAATCATCTTTGCCCTCCTTCACCTCCTGCAAACCTCCCTTGGTGCCATGATCTTCAATGCAAGTGAGACAAGATATCACCTGAGCTGAAGGTTGGTTGTCCACATTATGCTATGCAAGTGAGAGGTTGGCCATGTGAGATGCAATGTGAGTGAGGCAAGATATCGGTGAGAGAGAGTGAGTGCATGACATTTCCAACTACATCTCTTGAACAACCCGGGGGTTCGGTTGGCCAGGTGAGACATGACAGGAGAGAGACAAGATATTGGTCTGCAGAGAGAGGTGGTTCTTTTAGACTCCCTTTTTATTGCAGATTCTGCTAGATCACAAGACACAAGTCATTTTGAGAGGTCACACAATTCTAAAGTCCCAACACTGAGTGAGAAAAAATATTTATGTTAGTCAATTTATGCCTGCGACACCACACCATGCAAACCCCTTCATGTCAAGGGCATGTCTACCATACACTTGGTATGTACTGACAACTGACTCTCTGGGAACCCAGAATTGAGTAAAACTTAAAACTTCCCATATCAAAGTTGCTCCCCTGATAAAGATAGAGTATCTTCCACTTGGAGCATCACTCAATTCCAAATATTTGCTGAGATATGAAGATTATTACTAAACATGAAATTGTGATTTTAAATTTTCTCCTAAATTGCTGACATCAATTTCCACTCTTCTCCAATTGGGGGTGGATTTATCTGAACATTGACCGATATGAATATAATTTTGTTTTGCCCAGTCCTGTAGCCTACACATTAAGCTACAGGACTTGGCAAAAATCATGGAAATTGGCCCAGCCATTCCTGAGACAAATCTTCCCCCAATTATGGAGTTGTCAGTACATACCAAGTGTACAGTAGGTAGAGCGAGCAGGATGCAGCAAGGAATAGTTTTCAAGAGGACTTTACCGTAAAATACGCAGCATAAGGAACAAACCCACTTTCTTTTAGCAGAAAGTGGAAGGGTTTAGCTTTTGCCAAAAAAACTAGTGTACTGGTTTCTATGCATAGAGTTGGGGTAAATAGAAAAAAAAAAAAAAAACCTTTCAAACACCAGTGAATAAT
>JALLBB010001881.1:0-12338 GCA_036939735.1 Discostella stelligera
TGGAAACACAATAGAAATCAGCATTATTGACTTCCCCCAAGTGAGGAGCATCAATGACAAGGTGAGTCATGAATAATAATAATAATAACTTAAGAAATTACACCTATGTCTAAAATGGTGCAGACAGAGTCTTATTCAGATGCCGCACTGACGTGGAGCATCACCGCCGGAGCAGTAACAATAGAGCCCACCTGGAGCTTAAATTAGTCCGGCTTCCTTAGTCGCTTGTTTGAACCGTTACCGACGTCATTGGCATCCGGGTGGTGCCGTTTGTGCCGCCATGAACCAAAGTCTAGGTCCAAATCCTCTCGAAGCTTATTCTCCAATGCCCTGATTCGCCTCCGGAATAAGTGGAGGTTGCGGTGTTGAGTTACTGCTTGTACTGGTGTTGTTGTCGACTGCTGGCGGCTGCGTTGTACCGAGCCGCAAGTTGCCGAGGAACTCCTTCTCCCTGCTTTGAGAGCTGCCTTCATAGCTTTGATCCAATATTCTTGTTTGGTTAGGGATTGGCCCTCTAGGTTGATTACCTTGACGTCAAGCAGGAAGCGGCTTTCGGGTGGTATATCCTCTGGCCTACTGCAAGCAAGAGTTGCTATTTCACTTAGCACCTCTGCTTGGTGTGTTAGTTGGAGGTGTCCTCGTGTCTTGTTGTGAAGGGAAAAATTCCTATACATCCATTGTCCATGCGAAATGTCTAGGAGCTTGGAGACAAATGCTTTGGCCCAGTCAGACCCATTCATTCGGCTATTGATTAAAGCACAGTAAGTTTGTTGGAAATTTCGCAGGGAGCATGGTATTCGGCCATGTAAGAGGTCCACCCAGCCAATCAAATCAATGTCTTCAGCAACCGCCCAAACTGCGGGCGACATCTGTCCCAACGAGCACATGGTGCGCTCGCCACGAAAATGAAGAAATTTTGCAAGCCAGTAGCGGAGCTCAGTGTCCGTCTTTTCTTGTTTTGCCATCCAGTCTTCAAGGTCATCCACATCTGTCTCAAAAAGCCATGAACGTCCCTCATCGAGGCATTGATTGAGGTGTGTGCTGCGCTCTGGGCTCACTAGGCAGTTTGGGCATCTGTCATCGCTCAGGCCTTGGTTTCGAGCTACGTTTCTGCGGGTGGCGCAGACGCCAACTGTTTGTTTGGCTAACCACACTCTGTAAGTGATTGGTTTAGACGCCAACACAGCCTGTAGCGTGTGCCAGTCGATCACGTCAAATCGTTTTCCTTGCCATCCGAGTCCGCCTCTGTTAGACTCGTTCTTGATTACAATCGGCCGAGTGAAGAAACGTCTCGCTTCTATTGTTCCCAATGCAAACCGGATGGCTGCTGCTGTGTCGGATGTTTGCTTTTCTCCCGCAATGAATACCGCTGCCGGTTCTCTGGGTAAAAGTTGGTGTATAGGTTCACGGGATTCAGGTTGGGAAATATAGGATTGTACGGCCTGTTTAGCGAGTCTGTCACAGTGCACATTGAGTTGTTGCACAACTGTTAATCGGTTCCAAGCCAGATGATCATCTAGATGTGCTTTCACATGATGATAGGAGACCGTGAAATGGTGAGTAGCTTTGAGATGTCGAAGGATGCGGATTAGATCGGCATGTTTCGTACGCTGGCGGACTCGTTTCCGTTTGATTGCTGCCTGGTGTAGCGCCCCTTTGTTATCGCAGTGCATACTGCCTTTTGCCGTTTGCAACACGTAGTACTCTAGCACGAAGGCTACTAAATGGTGAATTGCCATTAACCCCAGTAGCTCGCCTCTGTACGAACTAGCTGCCCTTGAGATTTCGTAGAAAGAGCCGTATATCATTCGAAGACTGTTTGTGCTCACAAGGACCCAGCCGGCACCACTGACTTGTGGTGCAAGAGTCCTGTTGTATGACCCGTCTGTGACCATTATTGCAGATCCGTCGTAAAGGGCAGTAGCGATCCAGGACATGTTTTCATGTTTTCCTTCGATGTATTTCCAGATCCACTCGCCGCCTTGTTTTGTAACGAAATCCCAAAAAGTTTCTTTTGAGTTGGTTTGTTGTGTCTGAATTGGTGTTGTGCCTTTATTTATAATGGTCGATGTCCCGGCTGTTACCTTGACAGACACTGGTATTCCGACGGTGTCTCGTGTGGTAAATGTTTTGACCGGTATGTACTGAAGGTTGCCCCGTGTTGAGTGGTCTGTGTGCACTCGCTGATATTCCACCCATGACCCCTTCTCGTGTTCCCACAATTTGTCGTCCTTTTCATCATAGAACCACTGCCAGTGTTGATGTGAATCATTGATCCATTCTCCCAGTGTTCTTGGTATCGAGCCATTGGGAAGGCACCAGCTTGACCAGAAGTTGTCCCATAGTTTCCAGTCGGCAGTAGATGGTTGCTCTCGTGGGAACTTGAATTTACTCTCTCTGCCTATTCTTGTTTGATACACGAAGGGTTCGAGATGTCGTCCATCTGCCGTAGTGATGTCGGAGAGGAATATTGCTTTCTGTGCTATCCGGCAACGGTTGAGTCGACGTAGGTCCGTTCCTGTAAACCCTTCGTCAAGGAATAAATCTATCAAGGTGACGTCATTAGTGCGGGGAAGTTGGAGGGTTCCCTTGTAATTAAGATAGAGAGAAAATCTGTAGCGGAATATCCGTTCCCAGATCGCAACCAACCAACAAGGGGTCGCAAGTATCCCCTTTTGTGTATAGTTTTCTTCCAGTGGGTTGCCCAAGCATCCTAGTTCCAATTGTAATGCTTCGAGCGACGCTGTAATTTTAAGGCCTAGAGATGTTGTTGCTCCAAAATGTTGCAGTAGCATGTTGATCCAACCGACGAATTGTTCAATTGCAACATTGCGTAGACCAATTCCACCGAAGGCCTGAGGGAGTGATCTCCATTCCTTTTTGATCGTTCTGACTACTCCCAGTAATGGAAGTGCTTCATAGTCGAGGTTATCCAGAATGTTGATTACTTGGTGTGTTGGAGTGGCAAGTGTAGCGAGGCCATAAGTCATTCCGGGCCAGAGTTTAAAAAGGTAAGATTTCCAATTGAATGCCGTCGGTAAATGCCCATTCTTCGATCTGTTTAACCAGATACGATATTTCTTTAAGATAACTTCGTGCAAATGTTTCATATCATTGCCTGTCGGGTTCGACCAAACACCCAACATCTTTTTGGCGTCTCGTACGTCTTGTTGTGCGATTGGGTGTCTACTGCCATCTGGAAGAGGGATCGTCATGGTCCACTCTACCTGGGGGGCGTAATTCCATTCTCCATTGATGCATATGTAATCCACCATCCACCAGTAGCATTTTTCTGGGTTTAGAGATCCACCCGTACTATTAAGTAGGTGCGCCCATGTGTCTACAGACATTTGCGCCTCATCCTTCACATCATCCGCTGATTTGAAATGGGGTTGCATCACGGTGAGGTCAGTGTCGTCCACGTACATTTCGCCAAGAAAGTGGATAAGAGCTAGGCTCATTGGGGAGAGAATGGCGGAACCAAACCCTTGCCGTCTATAGCAATGCATGAGTATTGAACTGATAATAAGCCAGCAGGCCGGAGCTGCTCCGTTTCCTTGACACAGTCCTTGTAGAGGGTTGATATTGGTCCGACCACCCATGAAGGTGCTAGAGTCTCCCCAGGCTGTTCGTTGGTAGAACCGCATCGTTTGGATTGGGTGTAGTAATGCGGTGACAAGGCCTGAAACTCCGACTAGCGACAGTAGGGCAAGGGACATGATTATGTGGTTTATTCGATCGTAGCATTTGTCCGCATCGACTGATACATTTGCAAAGGGGATCCGTAATTGGCGTGAGATATCCATTGTGAGCCGACTATCGAGGCGCGCATCCTCGGCAGTACTCTCCCGTTGACTATACTGTTCTTCTGGTATATAACCTTCTTCATATAGTCTGTTAATTGCCATATGTCCAAAAACCCACTTATTGAAGAAGTTGTAGTCAGCCTCCATCAATAAGATTGCTCGGAGCTTGTTGACCAAGGCAACCCCAGCAACCTTTTCTAACATAACTTGTAAACCACAGGCCCAGCGCGTTGGCGTGCAACCATAAGAGCCCACCACGGAAATTTTATCTGCAAGATAGGAAGTGATTTTATCGGAGTGCGTCGCAGCTTTGTATATTCCAAAATGGAGTCCTGAGATGGATGATGAGGTACTTTCATTTACCCGTCTCCAAAAATGTCTGTAATCTTCTTTGCTGATCGAGAAGGCTCGGAAACGTTCATGACTCTCCGAAGCCCACAGTCGTTGCATCTCTTCAATCACTATTTTTGTGTGTTCGTCAATATCCGGAGGAATGGGCTCATTGCCTTTCATTAATTCCATGGCAAATTCCGTGTTTCCAAGAAAACCTACTGAAGTTGCAAGTGAGGATGAAGTTACGGGAGCGCTTTCAGCTAGTTCGAACCTATTCTCGGTTATTGTTTGTATCTCAGCGCACATCGCTTCCCTCTCATAGATATTAATAATTCCATCCGGGGTTTGTCGTTGGACAAATGTGATTGCTCCGAGTTGTGGATCATTTGTCACTCGTCGAATTGATCTCCAGATAGTACGTTGTTCCTCCCGCTCGATCACACGTAGAATCTCTTTATATTTCACTTTATCGTTAAGGTCCTCGGCTCGCAACAGGCAGTCCCGTAAATGCACTTTGCGTAAGCCTAGTGCCTGTTTTTCCAACTGCTGCAGATGTTGATTGCAGTACAAAATTCCTTCAAGGCATTGTTCATGCGTTAGGTTAAAGGTATCCAGTCCCGCTCGCTTTGCTTTTCTCCTAGCATTGCCAATATTGCGGCATTTCTTTAGTGCCACTCTGTCCAAAGCTTGGTACGCCCATTTGCGATGGAGCCAGTATGCAACGGGAGCACTGAATGGAAGCGGTCGTTTTGTGATTTTTCTGCACCGCCTTTCGCCAGCGACGAAGATCTCTGCCGTCTGTACGTCAATTTGTTCCATCATCTTCAGGCCTATCTCATTGTTAGCGTTTTGATATAATAAATGGGATGCTGTGCTCAATTTCAGATGTAGTTTGTGGCGTTCGAGCTCTTTTTCGACATAATTAATAAACCGATCTACGCTTTTCTTATTTGAGCACATCAGTCGCCTTGCGGTTGGCCGTATGATCTTTTGCCCCTCAGTGCCTATGAGAGAGCGGGAAGTGATGTCGACAATGACCGATCTATGGTCACCCACACTTTCATGGAAGGACAGTTGTATCGTTGCTGTTATTTCCAACTCGGGCGAGTGGTATACTGCGTCAATAGGACGTGACCCACTGACATGAGTGTTAGGTTCTCTCTCTCCCCAGCTTGTGTGCGTGGCCTCGAATAAACCCAGATTAAGAAGTTGTCGTGCCAATTGTCCCCGAAGTATGTGCTCGTTCATATCGGCCATGATTAGTAGTCTTTCTCCCGCTTTCATCCAGTTAATAATTGACGCTAGGAAATCGACCATGAACATTTGGTGTGGTGTGGTGTCCATTCTATGGCGTTGTATGTATCGTAGATGTTGTTGATATACTGTTCCGAGGTAATTTGATGTGGTTGAACCAAGGTTGTATGCGGAAACGATACGCGTTTTGTGTGAGGGGTGTGCGTATATCAACCACGAGCACCATCTTCCCAGCCCTCGGAAATCAGGTTCAGATTCTTTGGCATATTGGCTTAGCTCCTTGCATGCAAATTGAGCGACTCCTCCTTGTTGCTTCATTTCAATGTTCTCGTGGGTATTGTGTGCAGTAATGGTTTTTGCCTCCCTGCGGTCGAATCTGAACCACGACGTCATGTTCCTGCTATGCTCCAAATAGGACCAGTTGATTCCAATCTCTTGAAGGCAGCCGCCTTGTACATCCCATGTGTCGATAATATTTGAAATCTGTGATACTTTTTTATCTCTGCTTATGTTTGTGCTGGCTCCGTTGACCTGACCGCTCATCAGTCGGAATACACCTTGAGGTCTATCTGTGGTGAGGTGTCCTAACCGAGGGACGTGCCATCTATCGTAATATTGTTGAGCTTCCTCGGCTTCGATCTGTGCTACTATTGGATCCATGATACCTGTTATATCATTTATATTGCAGTCTTCTTGTGGGTCCCTTTTTCTCTTTCTCTCACGTTTCCAGTCGAAGGCATCATTAGTGTGGTGTCTTGTATATCTCTCGTTATTAGTCTTAAATTCATTGTTCCTTGAAGTCAAATTTATATCAATTCCTCCCTCCTCCCCGGCAATCCCTGCTGCAGTAGAATGGGCTCCTCCTCCGCGGTCTGCTGCTACCGACGGAGGTTTGCCGTGCGGACTAATGACCACCGCCACCCTTCGCCTCCGCTGCGTCTTGCGGGGCGATAGGATGGCTTACCTGGTTATCTGCAGCGATGGCAGCTGCCGCCAGTTCGGCATTTGAAGCCCGGAGCCGGGCCAGTTCCATATGAAGCTCTTCTATCGTACGGAATTGTTGGGAAGTCTGAGGAGACGTGTTCGACTCATTTGCAATAACTTCGATGTTGTCAATCACAGTCGAGGTGTTGGTTCCCGTGGTACCTTTGGGCTTGACGATTTTTATGCCCCAGTCGATACTGTCGGTAGAGCCAATCGAGGATGCCGCAACACTTCCAGTATCGTCGCCATCGATGATTCTAACCTCTTCCACATGGTCATCTTCGATCGCAATAATCGTATCTCCAAGAGTTGTGTTTCCGCCAGTAGAGTAAGCTACTGATCCAGAATCGTGGATGTCTGGATTTCTGTCGATCGCGTAGTTATGTTCCCGTAGGTCTGTGTTGAATTGAAGGGGGATAATTGGCCTTGAGTAAATGCCATCTCCACTTTTGGCTTCAACCGACCCATGGGAGACATCCACCCAGTCACTATTCTGAATGGCAAGACTCATTGAGGCTGCTGTGGCCGCTCCGGAGGTGAATACTTCTCCATTAATCAGTTTTGCGCCGAAGGCTTCTTCCGCAGCAGTGTTGGTGAAGACTGTGTGAATGAAGGCGGCCACACTTTCGGGAAGGACTCCACGTTTCAGAAGGTGAAAACGAGTGTGGCTTCCGACACTGGCAGCCCACATCAATGCTTGTTGTTTGTGTGCCCCACATCCAAAACCGTTCGCGTAATAGCCCTCCCATCCGCCTTTAGCATTTGGAAGTATACACTGCCATATCCTGGGTTTGTTAATCCGTTGTTTCATCAGGATTCGTCTTAACGAAATATGGACGTCCTGACGCTCATCTCCGTCTGCATCTACGGACAATTTGCAAGCCATGATTTTGTCGATCTGCATGATCCCTGGAAGGGTGATCTTCCCCATCGATTTAGTGACTGCTACGTGATTTTGTAGCATCCTGCCCAGGTCTTCCTTCTGTGCTTGGGTGCCCTCCAGACCGGGTCCTTCAAAAAACCTCGCTAACTCTCCAAAGTACTTTTTGTCCAGTCTTGAGAGCCCCATATATTTGAATATATTTCCAAAGCGTTCTTCATCGGATGAGCGGATTTCGAAATGGATGCACCGTTTGTATTTGTTGTCCAGGTCTTTGGACAGGTCATAGGGGACGTTGAGCACATATGTGCAGCAAATAGCAAATTCTGGAAGTTCTCCCCCGTATTTTGACGCTGGATATTTAGCTGGATTTTTGCCAGCCATCTTGTGCATTGCCTCTTGAAGTATTGGTCTTGTCATGTTCATGAATGATTCAGGGTGTGTGTTGGCGGGGACACCGAATAGGATCCAATTTCGATTGGTGTCAACCACTTGGAGTTGCTTGAATTCAATACTGACTTTACCGCCACCATGCGCCTTACTAATCTCCCGGTCGAAGTCAATGAAACAGTCCATGAGGAGATCCTTAGGTGGAGTGTTGCACCCAATCACCGCCGAGAGTGTAAACTTTCGCATCTTGTTTCCATCTAATCGGTAATTGCGGAAGTTCTCCATAACATGATCGAACTTGGCCCAGTTTCTATAGAATTCCTGGAATCGTGGGAATTCTTGAATCGACCCTGCTTGTCGGTTGCTGTCCTTAAGGTGAAGGAAAGCAGCTGACGGGTCCGCACGGCGTAGAACACTGATTGCGTATGCCAAGATATTAAGGATTTTGATCGGAATTGAATTACATGCAGGGACTCCCACTTCAATTCTGGCGACGAACGAGTAGAGATGTTCAACGGCTTCCGGCACCTGGTCCTCTGGTTCTGGGTCGTCTGCCAGTTGTCTAGGTTCAGGGGGTGCCTTTGGTGTAGTCAGCTTAGAGGTTGCCTGTTTTTGCTTGCTTATGGTAGGGGTAGGCGCGGAAGGAGACTTGGCTATGGTTGTATACTTGGGGGTAGAGAGGTTCGCCTTGCGTGAGATCGCTGGGCCACTGCCTGAGAATTGAGTATCTTTCGAGAAACTGAGCGCTTTGGTGTTGTTGTTTTGAGGCTCTGCAGATGATGTAGTGTGAGCCTTCCCGGTCGTGGTGGGTTTCCTGAGGACATTGTCCGGGGGGGGATCTGACGACCGGTTGTCAACTTGCTTGAGAGAGTCATCCAATTTCCTTGCGAGATCAATCGCTTTATCCATTAATTCGTTTCGTTTTGAATTTCCTAACGACCCGCTTGTGTCCATTGGTTCCAGACCTGCTGCTTGCTCCTTTGAGGAATTTTCCATGATTTGATTGTTAGTACCTCGGTTGGGAGTTCCCAACGATCCACCTGAATCCATCGGATCGAAGTCATCCTCTTGATCCGTGGTGGATTTCATCTTGGCTTGGTTTCTGGCGTCTTGTTTGGTAGGTGTTGACCCATTAGCTCGCGGGCGCTTGTCTTTCTTGTTGAAGAGGGCCTTGATTTCTCTTCTGTTCTTAGGAGGAGAGAATTCTAAGCCTTCGAGAATGGATGGAAAGTCCTCGTTGTGCGTGCTGTTTTGGGACCGGGTGTTAGTAGTCATGGTTCGACTGTTGTTGTGTGTTGGTGGGTCCGAACACGGTGGGGTAAGTACTGGTTCCTACGTGGGCTGGTGCAATAGTAAGGAGTAATTGGATTGATGAGGCGGCGTCAGAATGAATGGTGGTTTCTGGTGCGTAGTGGGCGAGGAACGGTTAGTAAGATCGTGGCGTTGTGACTGGAAGAGAGGGGGAGGTGCGTTTATCTGTAATAAGGGGGAGGGAGGGTGGAAGGAAGTGTATCCGATTGTTGGTGTGCAGTTGTTTTTGCTTGGCTCCAGGTGCTGAAAATAACTGGAATCGCGGAGATTTGTTAACGGATGTGGCTGAAACTTGGGAAATGGATTTCAATAGGTGAGGGGAGTGAGTGTGTGTAATATCGTTGCTGGAGATTCAAGTATAAGGGAGAACAATTCGTATCGGCTAATAGCTCGGGGATGCTCGGGGGTTGTGTTGTGACGTGCTTTTCCCACCATGGAAAAGTGTAAGCATATTATTATCTCTGACTAAACGTACAACATTGTGAACAGACCAACCTATCCTAGGGTTGCTTGATTTAATCATGGAGTCACCCATTGTTGAATGCAAAATTATTATTGGGTCATCATTTTTGCGGGGCTTCTCAAAAAATAGTTCCGGGTCCAAAAAATACACATATGACAATTAGATGCATCTCTGCTGTCCTTGTCCTATTCCCTACTTTACTTTGCCATCATGGATATCACTCCAGCATTGATAACATTTGCCTGCCCTCATTGAAAATGGATGATTCATTGCTCTTGCAAGCGCTATTTATCACTGGTGGTAGTTCAACATGCTCCAACTGCATCAAACTGCATATAATGTAATGCATTTCCTACTTCCCACCAAGTGTGGGGCTTTGTGTAAATCCTCTTATGTAAACTAAAATGATGAAATTCATGGTTATTATCTACAAATAATCATAATTGAATTAATATCTATCCAATTCCATAACTTTTTTCATCTATCTACAGTCTACAGTCTACTAGCACATAATTGACATTACCGATTAACATCATTGGAAACAGTCTATTGATCACAGCACAGGCAAAGTCTCTGACTTGGGAACTGTCAAAAATGGTCTGGCCTGGGAACTACTTTTTAGCTTGTACAGGAGATGAACAATGTTGGCAATACTCAGCGCTACTCATCAAATGAATAGCATAAAAAATTGCAAATTTGTATAATTTGTAATGTTGACATATTGCAAATACATTTACATTCATGGATCAAGTATTCACTTCTTGTAGCAGCAAGTGTTGGAAGTCAAGGTGGCATGCCATGAACAACAAATCATGATGGGCTCTATTTATGAAGCTCTCTCTCTCTAGAGAGAGCAATAGCGAATGTTGTGACCATATGATTAGTTTATTAAGTCATACTAGGCCAAAAATGATTCATTTGCTGATTGCTGCAGTAGCAGGCTGTTACCACACTTGTGAATCCTCCTTCCTTCTTCATCCCATTCTCTTGATTGAGAGGGAGGATAGTAGTAAAAGATGTCCAAGTTTAACGATGCAATCATCTTATCCACTTTCACATCGATTTCACACATAAATCATATGCAACAAAAGCGTTTCTCGGTCAAAACAACAAACTTAATGGTACTAAAATCATTTCTCTTGCCTCTCTTTCCCCTCTAAGCCTCCGCTCGATCCAATGCCTTCACCTCCGCCACCTCCACATCCTCCATAATGGTGGCCATAATCTTTCCAGTCACAAGGTACGGATCAGCATTCGAGCTTGGCCTACGATCCTCGAAATATCCACATCCCTCGGCCTCGGTATCCCTGCCAATTCGAACGCTAGCACCACGATTGGCAACACCGTACGAGAATTTGTCAATGCTAGCCGTTTCATACTTTCCAGTCAATCGCAGTTCGTTGCCCTCTCCATAAACGGCAATATGTTCCTGATGTTTGGCGGCAAGTTTGTAAATGGCCTTTTTGATTTCGGACAATCCTCCCGGTTCGCGCATTTTCTTCGTCGAGACATTTGTATGCATACCAGCACCGTTCCAATCGCCCTCGACGATGGGTTTGGGATGGAGAGAGCAATAGACTTGGAATTCCTCGCAGACGCGTTGGAGGATGTATCGAGACATTTGGAGCTGATCGCCGGCATCGATGCCGACGCATGGTCCGACTTGATACTCCTGCTGACCGGGCATGACCTCTCCGTTGGTACCTGAAATATCAATGCCAGCGTAGAGGCAGGCGCGGTAGTGAGCGTCGGTGACGGCCCGTCCGAAGGAATTCTCGGGACCGGCAGAGCAGTAGTACGGTCCTTGAGGACGATTGGGTATTCCGTTCTTGGGCCATCCGAGAGGAGTGCGCTGATCGAGGTTGAAGAGCGTGAATTCCTGTTCGAGTCCGAACCAGATTTCTTCCTCTTCCCTCCCTTCGAATGCCTTGGCCGCTGATACAAGATATACATTTAAAATTGTTCGTCAGAATGACCATGAAGCATGAAACACACAAAGCATTGCAAATCCAACCAGCAAACATGCATTTATCAAAGTTTCACTTTCATCATCTCTTCTAAAAGTCGGACACCGTTAGCAGTACTAGTACTTACCAATCGCCCTGGAGTTGGTGGGCAACGGCACACCCGCGGGAGTGTACGTATCGCACATGACCAAAATGTTATCCACCCCATCCGCACGCGGCCGAAATGGATCTCTGAACATGCGGCACGGCCTCAAAATGACTTCGGAATCATCCCCGGGCGCCTGTCCGGTGGAACTCCCGTCAAAGTTCCACTTGGGCAGCGTGGACACCGATTTGGCGCGCAATGCCGGAAGGGTCCGAGTCTTGGAACGGCACTCTCCCTTGGCATCGACCCAGACGTATTCGGCCAGAATTTTATCGGAGGGGTAGGGGAGGGAGTTGAATCGATCAATGACGGCGGTGTCGAGTTGGGATCTGCCCGTTTGGATTTCGAGGTGATTGGCCATGGAAAGGGCAGTGTTGGTGCTGCGCTGGACGGTAGTAGTACTAATAGAATGACGAGAGTGACGACCAATACCGCTGCTGCTGCTGGGGCTAAAGGCCGCGATGGAGCCAGCGAGAGCGGCAAGGAGAGCGACGGAGGAAAGGTTCATGGTGGTGAATGATTGATGTTGATGATATTCAACTCTCTCTCTCTCTGAGAGACAAGTTTGTGTGGTCAAAATCTCGAACACTCGCGGACTTCCTCTCGCGTCTTTTCTCTTTCTCTCTGGTGTCCATGACTTCAAGGCAACCAGGAGGGGAGAAGATTACTACGAGCCGGTCTTCAATTGGAGACTTTCTCGCCTTTTTCGGACTCGGATGCATCTCAGCGACTTGCCAGATAGAAGTCAGATTTTGTCCGGCCTCTACATACGAGCCATTTTGGTAATCAATCAACGTCGGAATTG
>JALLBB010001882.1:0-13426 GCA_036939735.1 Discostella stelligera
GCTCCTTTGGCGAAGGGCCGTGATGCCTCTGGTTCCACGGTGCAGTACCCCATCAACCTCGATCTACCTACTTTTTGTGCAGGAGGGGGAGAAGTGGGGGGAATTCAAAAGATTTCTTTCTGAGAAATTCTCCATTCCTAGAGGAGATAACGGTTAGTGAGAAAGTTAAAGTGCTCAACGGCCTGGGTCCCCGCGCTCCTCTCTTTTTTGGCGGTCAGGCGCAACATGTCGAAGTATGTCGAAATATCTCTACTATGAGAGAACAAAAGCAAGAGATTTCCACGAGAAGAAAAAGGTATCTACACTACAACTCTCTGTTGTTACGCGGTCCAGTAATTTTGATTCTCTCTTTCGCTTTGCTTGCTTGCGCCCCACCCCCTTTTGCTTCCGACTCACCACCATCAACATTCACCACTTCTTCTTTCCGCGAATAAAATATTAACCATCCCCATCATGATCTCGTGATGTCCGACCTCTCTGATGTCTGTTGATGACGCTGCACATTATATCTCATCAACAGATGGCGGAGAGCAACAGCTTCAACTCCACACTATTAGTACCATGATGGAGCAATACTACCGCACCCCCAACACCAACAGTCCAGAGCTGGCCAAGGAACTCAATGCACACGGCCTGGAGATTGTACGCCGCCGAAAAGAACGACAAGGTGACGATGATGATGACGATTTGGACAACATCAAGACCAACATCGTCTTAGCGCTCCAAATCCATAGGGAAGCATTGTCCATATTCGAATGGAACAAACGCAATGCCCTTCTGTATGACCACCTCGAACAAAGTAAGAAGTATGCGGTAGAGATGGCGTGTACTCTAAGTATCATTGGGAGTTTGTTGCGGAGAATGAATGACTTTGTGAGTGCAGCAGGTACGTATACTATTCCTTCGATAGTTTCAAATGCCTCATCTTGACTAGAAGATGATGATTGTGATGATGAATGACGTGTCTCCTCGTCTGAACCTTGTTATATAATACCTTGCATGGCATCATCGATGTAGAAGTCTACAAGGAATGTCTTGACAATTTCCTGGTGGGGTTAATCGACGGTGGCGATGTCCTAAAACGTATACTGCTCGAATGTGAATGCAATACTACCTTCATTGCCAGTGCTTCTACTGCCGGCGTCTTGGATGGTGTCGACCGGCATGCCATTGGGAAAGCTCTGTGCCACCATCCTGAATTCAGACGGGCCGTACATAATATATCTCAGTTAGTCTGTGAGATGCAGTGTGTAAAATTTGTTGGAGGTCAAAATGCCGCCTCGTCGCGGCGACGACGGCGAATGATTCAGTACGCGGCACGGGAAGAAAATTTGAAGAATGCCGCAAAGTCCTTGACCATGACAACTGCTTCGTTGCAAGCCTTCGAGAATCATATAAAGCAAGACAGTCAAGATAGAGGGACGAATCACAGATTTCTCCGATCCCAATCGTTACCGACCGCTACTTCGACTACCAGTCGATTCTGGGAGAATACTTCAGGACAAGCACTACAAGTATCAAGCAACTGGCCACGACCACCACCTGTTTTGCGTCGGGCCTTGACGTCCGATGAAGAATATAATCAATACAAGGCTCTTTCCGACATGATAACACCTGTGGAAACAAGATTGCTCGCTGCATTGAATAGATTTCCATTACCCATTGGAATCACTGAAGATTGCTCTGCTACTTCTGTGACGCAATGTAGTGCCTCGAGCAGCACCGTCATCAAGGATGGTGCTTCGGTACCATCCCAGATCACTTGTGATCATGATGACTCAAGAGACGTTCTTAAGAGGTCCGAACACTCACAAAATCCAATAGAAGTGGATACAACCCTTACTTTTCCATCGATCGCGTGTGTACCACTGAGCTTCGATAATGGTACAACGTCCTCGATTACTGATGAGAATATATTGGCACAAGATATTTCAGAAAAGTTGAGAGTTAGTGTACCACTCCTATGTTAATTATTCAGATACAGGGCTCGTCCGCCTTGCCTTAGAGAGAGTAAGATTGTAGGTTGCTCGTTTTACAACGGGCATAATGCTTAATACATATTGAATTCATGATGTGATGTCTCAATATAGTTCAAAATCATTGATGATGCGTTTGCCCTTCACAAAAGATTTGTTGCTGTTCCTTGTTCGAAAGGCACCCTTCTTTCCTGATGCTCGCTTTCTATCCTCCAAATGCCTTCGTACACGCTCTCTGGCCCTCTGCTCTGCCTCGGCATAACTCAGTTGGGACATGCGAGACATGCCGCTTATAGACATACCACCTCCCGCAAGCGATGTACCATCCTCATCATCGCTGTGATTACTTGTTGCTGATTGGATGTGAAAATCATCCAGTTCAATCAACTCTGGCGCATTGTCGTTGACGGAATTAGATTCTGCAGCTTCTCCTGCCTCAACATATTCGTGTTCATCTTCACCCTCATCATGGTCCTCGTTGATGTTTTCTTCATTTTCGCCATCCTCCTCCTCGTCTTCCTCCTCGTCATCCTCATCGTACACTATGTCCAATTCACGGTTCAACTTCTGATGCGCTTCGTAATATGCAAGCTCCAAATCCCTCGCCGCATCCTCCTTCGAGTACCCCGAAGCCTTCAATTCTTCATCTAACCGATATTGCGCCTTGGACACCAATGTGACATCATCTGGACCATCTCCTGGAACTACCCCGTCAGTACCACCACACTCGGCGACTAGTTCATCCCACGTGGGCATGATACCCGACAATTTCGCGTCGTTGTCGTCTCCGTCGATCCCACCACCCTCTCCCTCGACGAAGCACCGTAGCTTCCCACCAAAGAAACGTTTCAGACATAGAACATCGCGTTCGTACAATTCTCTCGCGTTCGGATGTCGTGTGGATATCATTTGAGGAAAATCAATCAATGTGACAATGGGCTTGGGTTCTCCATTGTCCAAATAGTGGGTAGGCTCCGGAGGTTTCTCCGTCACAACCTCGCCAGTACCGTCGATGGAATGCTTCTGCAGCGGTCCGTGGGAGCTGAGTGCTCCCTTGTGTTTCACGGGCATCCCGCTATGTCGTACGTAGTGCTCCGTGGCATCGTCTTCCCAATTCGTAAAAGCATTTCTCTCCTCTCCGTCCAGCGTCAATGATGTATCTTCTCCCCCCTCGCCAGCACATCCTCCTCCGGCACTTGCAATCTTGCTTTGGATCCCACTGAGATCAACCATTAAGTTAAACTCATTCAAATCGCAATGCACGAGTCCATGCTGGGCCAATCGTCCCGCCAAAACGGCGCTCTGTTCAAAGATCGACTGAGCCTGTTCGGCGCTAACCCGGTTGGAATGCAATTGATACAACGGCACTCCGCGCACGAGCCCCATGGCCACGACGTGACGGCTCTGACCCAGCGGTTTCGGCGTGGGATAGCCCACGTCGTGCAGGGCCTTCATGAAGGCGAATTCCTTGAGCGCCGAGGTCCGCGATAGGAATAACCACGAGTTGGGCAGGGTCCGAAACTGGGTGCCCTGTCTCTTATTCTTCGAAAGGGCGTTGACCATGAAGTAGTCCCGTTTCTTCTTGACATCGCGGAAGGACGTTCGTCCCAATCTGTGAAATTTGAGCACGATCTGCGTGTTCCGCGGCGTGATGGCGATGTAAACATCGCTCTCCTTGCCGGTGCCGATCCTGTCTCCGATTCCGGATATGATCCCGCGGCACTTCAAATCGTGCAATGCCAATATGTCGTAGCCGGAGTTGGTGAGCCGATACCCGTTGTAGCCGCAGCTTTGATCGTGACTCAGCAGTTTGTCGCGCAAGAGGCACGAGATGATCTTGTTGGCACCGCCGTGGCGGAGGTTGGCGATGCTGACGATGAGGGGGAGGGGCACGAGCGAGTGGTTTTTCATGCCGGCTTCGACGGCCGTTAGGACGCGAAAGTCCTGACGGTTCATGGTGCGCATTACGGTGGGATCGAGCTTCATGTCTCGTGGGGGGTGCTGATGTTGTCGGTTGTTGTCTATCCAGCAGTTGATAAATATCAAATAATCTACTCTATTAGTTCATCTGTTGTGGGTCGGATTGGTTGTTGCTTCCAAAAAAGGAAGAGAATGCTCGCGGGTCCGATCTCCGTCGGCGGCAGCTTGGTTGGCGGGGGTTGCTGCTAGGACGGCCAGACCACCAGTCAAACCCACACAAACGAATCATGACTTCT
Source organism: Discostella stelligera (assembly GCA_036939735.1). NCBI lineage: Eukaryota > Bacillariophyta > Thalassiosirophyceae > Thalassiosirales > Thalassiosiraceae > Discostella > Discostella stelligera. The sequence goes on from JALLBB010001882.1 coordinate 4,193, forward strand.
TGCTTTTTGGACAAACACAAAATAATGATACTGCTGCCTCACCAACATTTAACAATGAATTAGTAGTAGTACTCTAGAGAGAAGAGAGAGGGCCAGCAATAGCAAGATGGACTTCGGCCGCACTATGATCCAAACTCGTGGCATCGTCGCCAAATCCAATATTCGTCTCGTCGAAGAAACACACCTCGGCGATGATCCACTGGACATTCAAGTTTGTCGAGCGGCGAACGAAGCTGCCAAGAATCTACTACTGGGGAATGACGCAGCAACCACATCATCATCATCACCGGCATTAAAACAACAACTTGTCGACTGCTCTCTGTACAACGAACAACATCTCCCTCCCCCTCGTCGACTCATCCAACCAGGCGACCTCGTCGTCGTCTTCGAATCCTTCCACGATCTCAACTTCGTCTACGCCAAACCGAATGATATATTTTCCAATCGAAATGGTCACTTCCATCACAACGACTTCCTGGGCAAGCCCTACGGCTGTAAAATACGATCCAGAAACAACGACGGACTCGGCTTCTTGTATCTATTGCGACCCACCCCCGAGCTGTGGGCGCGAAGCTTGCCCCACCGAACGCAAATCGTGCACGAGCTCGATGCATCCATGATTGTGCACTACCTGAATCTATGCCCCGACATGATTGTTTGCGAAAGCGGCACCGGATCGGGGGCCATGTCGCATGCCATCTTGCGCTCGATTGCTCCCCACGGCAAGTTGCACACTTACGAATTCAATAAAATGAGGGTGGAGAAGGCCAGGAATGAGTTCGAAGGTCATGGATTGAAGCACTTGGTGGAAGTTCATCACAGAGATGTTTGCGGGAAGAAGTCATTATTGTTGGAGTCGACGAAGAAGCAGCATTCCTGCATTGGAAAATTAGAACGAGGGAACGAAAAAATATCCCGTGCGGCGAGCGCCGCCGAACCGTTCGCAAGATCGGATGATTCAGATGTCAATAATTTGGATGACAATGGCAACAACAATGGCGGTGACGACAACGACGACGAAGATGATGGCATGGGTGGATTTCAAATCGGACAGGGTGTTGCCCACGCCATATTCCTGGACCTGCCCGAACCGTGGCTCGCCATTCCTCATGCTGCTTACACCATTCGACCGAATGGAAATATCTGCTCGTACTCTCCATGTATGGAACAAACGCAACGAACCGTGGCGGCATTACGACTGCATGGATTTCATTCGTTGAGAACGGTTGAGGCGAGGTTAATGGAGTATTTTGTGGACGAGGTGGAATTGGAGGCGCCTCCAGCTGACTTGCCGATGATTTTGACGGAGGAGACAGCGTCCATGGAAAAGGAACGATGCGCTAATGGTGGGATTTTACCAAAAGTTGGTGAACAAAATGAACGTGAAGCAGAAGATGTCATTGAAACAGATGATCGTGCTACTAAGAGGAGAAAGGTGGCGAGTAAAATGCTGTGTGCTCGGCCTTTTCCTCAAATGAGAGGCCATACGGCCTTTCTAACTTTTGCAACTGCTGGTAATGCGTTACGCCCGGACCCAAATAACCAAATATAGATTCTGCGTATTGATTGCCTTCTCGTGCTATCGAAGTCACGAACTGTTCCTTACGGACTATCACCCAGCGTGACTGCTTGAGTGAAGCTACCATTTATCACCGACCGCTGCAGCTGGGGTTGCATTACCCTCTTCATCAACTCCTCGAACATGCTGTGAGCGGCAGTCGCACTCTCCTCGATTTGTGACCGCATCTTGGTACGCATCTCATCATTGGCAACATAGTCGCGCTTGAGAATTTGTTCATACTCGTCCAGTCTCGTTGTACGAGAATTGTAAACGTCTGCCACCGCCTGGGTCAGTTCCTGTGCGTAGTCCGCGGCAGCGGTTTGAAACTCGTCAATGGCAGTCCCAAAACGGGAGCAGGCAGCCTCACGGCGACGACGAGCATTGAGAAAAGTAGGCACCTCAGACCGAGCGGGTTCATGCATCATGATTGCGCTCCAATCCGGCTCCTCGTCTCCCCCCTCGTTGCCGTCGTACTTGATATCATTGACATCATTGCATGAATTTTCCGAGTGACATACGGCGCCGGGCTCCAAAGAAACCATACTCTTACCCCCTGCATCTTCGGGCTTCGCCACCCTCATGAGAAGATTGGCAAATAATCCCTGAGCGGCTCGGGCACTCTCTTCTAATTTGGCCTGCATGGAGGCACGAGTCTTCTCGTTGTAGACGTAATCATTTTTCAAATCCATTTCGTACTCATAAAGTTTAGTGGCGCGGTCGTTGAGTAGTGTGTTCACAATTTCAATAAGTCCATCCATGTTCTGCTGAACGGAATCATGGAGGATGTCGAGACCGGCAGCGAAGCGTTCGTTCGCCTCGTCGCGACGACGACGTGCCGCGAGAAACGCGGATACCTGGGAACGCGATGGATCGTGCTGCATAATCTCATCCCAGCATGGTTCATCGTCTACGGGAAGATCATCTTCTTGGTCGTGATCGGCGGTGGGGTTGTCTGTCATAGTTGGGATGTCTGCGCCAATGGTCTAATTCCTTTCGGTTTGAGCAGTTCGGGGTTCGCCATCGGCGTCACACTTACACGTCACACGGGCAGAGAAGAGGGACCGATTTTTTCTTGCGCAATTCGTACTTTGAGTGGTTTGGATGCACGTCGGAAATTTTTCAAGCAGACGGCGAATATAGACGAAGCAGGACAGACTAAAAATTATCCCCTTTCTCCTCTGAGATCGAAAACTCCTGAACGTCGTACTTTCGCCTTCGCTCGAAAGATCTAAGATATACGTCTGTGTGTAACACGTTTAGTAAAGCAATTCCTATGTGCAGAGCACCTGAATTGCCGACAATTTCCNTGATTTGTGCAACACTCTCTCTACCTCCTCATCGAGCAATTTAGAATTTTGAAGGTATGTCTTCTGGGGGCGACCTCCGTCGGCTGGTTCGCTCTCCTACGGTTGCCACCTGATGAATTCCCATACGGGGTTCTTCTCTGGTAGCCTGGGTTAGCTGTCGGCCCGATCGCGGTCCACTTTCGGGATACATTCTTCGTCGCTGCTCGGGTTTTCCTTACTTCCTTCCTCTATCTTACTTACTCTAAACTTCCTTTACTCGTCTTCCTTCCTCTATCCTTTCTTTCTCTTCTCTTCCTTCGTCTGGCCAGATGAAGCTATCTACTGCCTTCCGTACGGCTTTCCTTGACAAGCCCGGGACTTCTCCCGATTTCTCCGTTTTCAGCACGTCAGCACCCTTTGTTCAAGCGCTCATGGCTGAACACCCCACCGTGGCCGCCCTTGCCATTGTCGAGCCAAGCGGTCTCCTTCGCATTCGTTCGTCGCCCATTGTTCAACGAGCCGACGACGGATCTGTCTTGGCCGTGGTGTCCAATGGTAGCAACCTTGCATTGGCGCCTGGTATTAGCGGGCCCACTACCTTCCAGCACTTCTTCTCGGTCGCCCAGCGCCGAGCTATTCCCGGATTTGCCGTCAAGGGCTCGGCCCTCCCTGAAGAGTTCTTTGCTGACACCGGGATGCCCTATGCACCAAACACTTTTTTGTTTGCTCTGCCTCGGGCTCTGCCTATCGGTTTCGGAAAGGACTGGGTCGAAGGCAGCATCAACGACCCCGCCGTCCTAGATCTTTTCCAGCATGAATACGGCCTCGAGTATGGGATGTGGCTTCGTGCCATCAAGGCATCACTCACCCCTACCGTAAGCAAAGCGGCCGCTCTCATCCACAAGTCCGTGGTCGACGCCAACCAGTTCGTCACCCACCTCAGCGGTGTCGCCGCTGACCTCAACATCACAACTGGACCGGCTACGGTCTACACGTCGTCCATCAACGAGGTAACCCATCCTTCGGAGATCACACTCCTCCGCGATCGCCTCGACCATCTTTTCGAGGTCATTCAAGATGCTGCCCCGGTCACGCCTCACGCGCCGTTTAGTCCTGCTGATTTTGCGGCGGCTCTCACGACTCGCGACGAACGAAAGGAGACTACTAAGCTTCGCGACGGTTACCTCAAGTTGCAAGGGCTCTTCGTCGCAGGAGTCATTTCCTTCGACAAAGCGTCTCTTTCCTCTGTCATCCTTCCTACGCCGACAAAAGCACACGAGAACGTTAACGGCAAGACATCTCTTGATGAGCGCCTTGACGCCTTCAAGCGAATCCTCGACACTTCCAACGCACAACGTGTCGACGGACGACTCTACGCCTTGGAGTCGTGTCGCTCCATGTCTCATCACGATCATCAGCTTTGCCGCCAGTTCCTCCTCGGTAACTGGTCGCCTACTCCCGTGGTGCATCTCACCGACAAGCACATTCTTGTCTGCATTCTCCAGTTCATCCCTCCGACAAGTGAGGAGTCCTCCATGATTCAACGCGAGCACGACGAGAACGAAATCATCACCATCCTCAACAACACCTCGCAGGAGAAACGAACTCGTCTCCTTGCTCCAGCTCGCATCTACGGCATTGAGCAAATCAAACGGATGATCGCAAACTTCGTGTCCGCATCCAACGCACTCTGGATCTCCGACGCCGCCAAAGAGTCGGTCCCTATTATCACACGAGCCTTCCTCCTCGTGTTTGACTACTTGCATGACCCCGACTTCATCGAGTACTACGCGCGCCTTACCCGCCTTGATCGGGAGAACTTCGCTTACCATCTCCTTAGTCGGATGGATCGCCTTGCGTCCCGCATGGTTCGAGCTAGCCAAGACTTCACCACCCACTCCGCTATTGCGGCCGATCTTACCGACGACATCCCTCTCACCCAGTATCGCAGGGCATTCACTGCTTGGGCTGACGACTTTGCCGACATCAAGAGGACCATCGATCGCGGCATCAAGTTGGAACTCTGCACTGCATTGCGTCCTGTCCCTCCCTCCACCGCAAGTACTTCAGCAACTTCTCCCATGACACATGTCTCACCTTCCTCCAGCGGATTTTCTTCCAGCGGCGCACCCTTCAAAAAACAAAAACCCGGCGACGAGCCATCTGTTCCACGCAAGGTCGCGACCACTCCCACGGTTGCTTCTTCGGTTTCTGCAGCTTCTTCGGCTTGGTCGCCTTCCTTCTCACTCCCGCGCCCTGCTAAATATGATCTCAATCATGGGAAGAAGATGGGCGATTTTGTCCTCCAAGATAACTTCTCCATCCCTTTCCCGCCCACCTTAACCAGCAAGTTCTGTCACCCCTTCTCCACGTTTGGTCAGGCCTGCGGCCGCTCTGAGTGCATGAAGGTCCATCTCCCGTTCGGTAAATGGACTTCTTCCGACCAGGCAGCGCAAATCGCGCATGTCGAGGCCAACCATCCTCGCCTGGCTTTCAATAAGGCATTTGTCCGTACCCTACCGGAGGATAAGAAACATCTTCTCGTGGACGCCACCGCGGCCGGTACGTCTTAGGTCTTCGTTGTCTTCGTTCCATCCAATCTTAAACCTAAGTTAAATAACTATTTATCTCCTATTGAATCTTTCCCTTTCTCTGTAGCCTTTGATCCCTTGGCCACAGCCGCCACTCGTGTTTTTCACTCAGCAGTTCTGCGCACGCCTCCACGTGTGGCATCCACATATCATCCATCCACTTCCACTTTCACTTTCGCGGCCTCATCGCTGCGCTCCTTTCACGCCTGTTTGGACGCGTCTACGATCCCCGCCACGCTGTCCCCATCCTACCCCAAGGCTTCTATTGCATCCACTTCTCCACCACGATCAGGTAAGCTTCATTACATCGTGCCTGTTCTAACGTACCCTACTCCTGCAGCACTTTATGCCGCATGCCCGCAACGCATTACCCATACCTACACATCCAGCGCCAACTTTGCTTCGGTCTTATTTGTCATGTTGCGCCGAGACTGGTTTTCTGACGCAGCATGGTGTGGAGCCCACCTCGCTGCCAAGCATATCTCTTCCCTCCATCCGGATTTCCACGCGTTGATTACATCAGTCCCACGTCTTCGCTTGGTTGATTTCTCGTCATTAAGGAATCCTCGCCTCGACTTCGCGCAGCAATCGACAATCTCAAGACATCGAGTCTCGCTTCTGGCGGCATGCGCTGTGCACTACAACCTCGACTTTGGTCTCGTCACCCGTTATTTAGGCGGCGAATATACGGCCGGCCATCGAGATACACAGACCATCCTCTCACAAGTCCGAGGCCTCATTTCCAGCGATGATCTACGCCAAATGAAGCGAATACTAACAGTTGGTTGTCCTGCACATTTCAACTACGAGGAATCAGATAGCAACAAGCAAGAGTTCCTCCTACGCGCATCCCGAGCGCCTCTTCTGTCTTCTTTAGATGCCGTGACCAAGGCCCTCAACAAAGAAGAACGGAATTCACATGTCATTCCCTTCCCTCGCTATCTCGTCCAGGCATCGACAGTGGCACATCACGTGCCACAGGTTCTCATCCAAAAAGATGGCAAAAAGGACCGACTCGTCTGGGATGGCTCCACCAAGCTTGGGCCCTACGACATTGTCATGAACGACATCACGCCTGTTGACGACGAGCCTGAGATCACATTCGGCCTCGTATACGTGGCTTTTCTAACTTGGATATGGAATCTGCGCATCAGCTATCCCAACGACGACATCTACTTAGCCTTCGTCGACATTTCCAGTTGCTTCCGCTGGCCACGCGTCTTTCCGTGTTTAGTTGGAGCATTTGGTTTCGTCATTGGGCCCTTATTCTACGCAGCAAACGCGATGGTATTTGGCAGCGTTGCGTCGGCGAGCTCTTGGGAACCCTTTCGTCGGGCAATAGCTGCTTTAGCCGCCTCTTACGGCCGGAGTGATAGTATACGCGCCCAACACGAATCACTTCTGGCACATCTCACCGTCGAGTCGCCTCCCAAGGAGTCATTTGTCGGGCGCCATCCGATCGTCTCAGCGACAGCATGTGGTATCAATAAAGGCGTCTCAGATTCAGCGCCTACACCTCATTTTATTTACGTCGATGATGATCTCATGGCTGACACACTTCCGCGCATGCCATACACGCTCGCCAACGTTATCCACAGCATCTACACCATCATGGGTTGGCCGGCAGAACACCTCCGCCCAAGCCCTATTGCCCTCGATAAATGGCTCCTTCTTCGCCTGCGCACACGTCAGATGCTGCTTGGCTTGATCTTCGACACCCGTAAGATGACGGTCGACATCGACTCGGAATACAGATTGCACACACTTCAGCTTTTGCAACGTACTTGGCACCCTTCGCGGTCTTCTTTCACGGTCCCCGAAGTCGAACTTCTCATTGGTAAACTAGCACGAATCGGTCAAGCATTTCGTCCGCTTTACCATCTTATGCCTCACCTGTACGCGAGCGTCGCATACGCCCTCAGAGAGAACCGGGCCTTCCTCGTTTCGACGTCTCGTCAGTTCCAAAAGATTATTAAAAAGGCTAAATCATTGCCTTCGTCGTCTAACGATGCACGCGAAGTAAACTTTGCGATAAAGCAAAGTTCTCAACTGGTCCATCGATCTTCGAACAAGTATCGCATACCCTCAAGCATGCGTGAAGAGCTAGATTATATCTCGGCTTTGCTATCTGACGCCTCCGTTTCGCTCTCTGTTCCTATTGGTCATTTGGTACCTCGAGACCCGACCTTTACTGCCGCTGCCGACTCATGTAAAACAGGTGGAGGCGGATGGAGCACAGATCTACGATTTTGGTGGCACCTCCAGTACCCTGCTGAGGTGGTCTCTAAAGCGCGCCTTAAAAACAACAAGTCGGGCTTGATGGTATCCATCAATGTTCTCGAGCTCACATGCGTCATCATTAACATGGCAGCATCCATATTTGCGTGCCATCACGATGGTGTCGATCTGTCCTCATACCCGGTTCTTCTCAACTGGTGTGATAATACGGCCGCATGCGCCTGGGTGTCGTACAGATGCAAGGAGAGTCTTATCGGTCGGCGTCTCGCTCGCCTGCTCATTGGGTTGACTATGGGCACCTCCCTGGGTATTCAAGCCAACTGGATTTCTACAGTCGACAACGACCTTGCCGACGATATTTCACGCCTGACTCTACCCGTCGGGCGTGAGGACTTCGATTACACTCTTTTTCTGTCTACTCATCCTTCGCTCTCACTGTGCCGTCTTTTCTCCCCTTCCCAGACCCTTCTTGGGATGATTTGGGACGTGCTGTTGTACAAAAAGTCTCCGGATCCATTGACGGTGCGAACCATCGAACCCAATGCTCTCGGACACTTCATTTCTTGAGATTCATCTCTTCCTACGGCCTCTCCACGACATACGCGACCAGCGATCAGTCCGTTACGCGCCCTATTTTGGACAGGTACTCCGCCTATTTATTAGGTGGATTCACAATTAAAGACAAGCCTATCAACGCCTCCACTATTTATGGCTACCTACATGCAGTTAATAATCATTACATATCCTTGAATCTGCGGCCTCCTTTCGACAAGTCTTCCAATTCTCCTGCGGCTTTAATCATAAAGCGGCACAAGGACTTCGAGAAAAAGGCTGCGAAGAGAGACCCCCTTCACTACCTCACCATCGCTCGAATGCACACCATCGCATTGAGTAGCCCGCCGCACAGTTTCCACACCGCTGTTTGGTATTGGACCGCTTTGGGCAGGCTCGGCGGCTTTCGATGTCAAGAATTTGCTATGGATAAGCCCGACAATATCAGGGTTTATATCAAGCCGGATGGCACGCAAGTCGTTCGGGCTTTCACACTGACGAACTTCATCTTCCATGACATGCACTCCTCACGCATCCCGTGGACGCAAGCGCTGGCGACTCCTGCAATTGTCCACAAAATCTCAACCGAGTACGACATCCAGAAGAATCGCGTTAATGGGCAACTCATCAGCTTTGTACGCGAACCCCGTTTCCAGTCCATGTGCCCAGTTTGCATTTCTTTGTCCATCCTCCGTCTTGCGGTCGAACTTGGCGCTTCCAGCAGTACTGACCCTTTGTGTGTCTATCGCTCTGAGAGCGGTACCGTTCAGTACCTAACGGGAACGTCAATTACTGCCTACTACAGATACGTTACTAAACTCGTTTTCCCTGCGGTTTCGGTCGCGGACCTTCACTTGATTTCAACACACAGTCTACGTGTTACCGCCTGCGTCCTCCTTCACGAAGCTGGAATGGACGGTTCTTATATCAAGTTACGTCTGCGTTGGAAAAGTGATTGCTTCGAAATGTATCTTCGCAACTCCAATCGCATCACTTTGCGTCACAA
>JALLBB010001889.1:0-12991 GCA_036939735.1 Discostella stelligera
ATTAGGGGACAAAAATGAGGTACGCATCAAATGGGGGGGGGACTTCACCCGTCCTGTCAGGTACGTATCTACAGGGATGTGATGTAGCTAGAGAGGAGAGAGGGATAATGGCACACGCTGGCACACGTATGGATTGTAGGGGGATACGTACGGTAGAGACTAATTAATACACACGTACCTACCTAGTCTAACATAACATGGCAGCGGAATCAGTAGCGGGATCAGAAGTAAGCAGCAGAAGCAGCACCACCAACACCAGCACAGCAGCTGGCGATGGTGACAACTACTACAAGCGAAAGAGAAAAGCCGAAGAGAACAATGACGACGTCGAATGATAACAACAACAGCAGCAGCAGCAGCAATGGCAACTATGACGATATCGTTAGTAGTAGTGCTTCCATCATGGTCGCCTCGGTGACATCCAATAGTAGCAATAATAATAATTTCCTTCTTCCCGCCACTCCACCGAACGAAGAAGACCCTGCAACCGCCACTACTAGTACTACTACTCTTTGGAGCAAGAGCAAGAGAAGACGAATGCGAAGAAAAGAGGCCGCCAAGCGCAAGTCATCGATAATGGCGATGGTTCAATCGAATAAGAAACATAATTATAATGATGATGCTGCTGCTATTAGTGCTGGAACGAATCATATTACTATTATGATGGCCAACAACAACACCAGCCCTGGCAAACAATCACCATCCTCCTCATCGAGCAGCGCTGATATTGATGACAGGATGAAGACTTCCAGTAACAACAAGTTGATCGTCAAGCACACATCCAGCGATAACGACGATAACAACCACTCCAACAGGACAAATCGTCATTGCAGGATCAAGCACGAAATCAATTCCAATATCATCGCAGAGAGGAATCAACAGCAACAACAACAAAACGTAACTGGATCGTCCATCTCATCCGCTGCTTCAAGACCACCTCCTTGGCAATCGCCCATGAAAACGAAACATCAAAAACAGCAGCAAAGGAACAATGATCCTCCATCAATTGACACTGAGGAGAAAAAAGTGTCTTTAAATGCCATCAAATACTCTATACTTGGTCGTACTATCCCATCCATCTATGATACAATCCAAGCTGCCATCCCGTCACACCCACAATCATCTTCATCATCATCAGCTCCAACATCAGCAACAACAATAGCAACAACAGTCGATCCCTCCAACAAAACTACAGCTCACAGTTTTTTACTACGGCAAGAATTGTTATGCCCCATATGCCACAATTTACTATACAATCCTGTATCATTGATGTGTGGACATTCCTTTTGTCAAGTTTGCTTGGATTGGTGGTTGGATAGACAATTACTATATCTGGATCAGCGGCAGCAGCAGCAGCAACAACACCAACAACCACTACTACAAGGACAACAAGGATATCACGCGACTGTGACTCATCAACAACAGCAACAACGAAGCAATGATTCCATGGGTCACTTTGAGTTAGACACTGAGGATGACGACGACGATAACGACAACGACGATGATTTTCATTCTACGGAAAATACTGAAATTCATGCAACATGTCCTTCCTGTCGTGTACAAATCCCCAAAAGTAACAATAGTGGCAAGCCAAACATTAGGGTAAATATCGCCCTCAAGGCAGTGCTTGATCAACTGTACGACAATGAAATGAATCAACGAAAGAATACAGAACAACATCAAAAGCAGAAGGCGCGGGGTGGTGAAATGGGAGGAATGCATACGCGAGGGTGTGGTGTCGAGGTTGTGTCATTGCCGGTGGAGGGTGATGAGTTGGGTTTTATCAGAGAGATGGTACGAAAGACATCAACGGCAGCTAACGAGGAGGTTAGTCATGGCAGGAGTAATATTGGTAACAGAAGATATGAAGAAGATGAGGAAAATGGGTGGGTTAGATTGTTTTCGTTATCCAATCAGCCGGGTTGGTCCAAGCGGAATCAATCAGGAGGAGGAGGAGGAGGCGGGTACAATTACAGCCACGGCTCCGGTGCCAAAATCATGATTCGTAGGAATATTGTGTTGGACGAAAGTGATCAACGGTATCAATTGTCATTGGCTCTAACCAAGTGTACTTACTCTGTCCACAATACAAAAAGCATCATCGCTGGAAGAACAAATGATTGTCCTGCGGCTAAAATTATCAATTCGAGCGGTGTGCTTGATATTGAACTTTGCATGTTGACAATGGAAGAAGATGAGGTCGAAGATTCGGGCTTCCCGATATTTGCAAGCGAAGGAAGTGACGATGTGGCGCTGATTTGTACCGACAATGATCGAGTAGTACACTCTTGCATCCAGTCAAGTGTGAGAGTTGTATCCTTGTTGGAATTGAATGATGAAATGGCGAAATCTGAGGAAAGGCGCGAGGTATTAAATGACAATGAAATAATTACATCGTCATCGTCACAAATGGTGCGTGAGATTGCCCTGTCGCGAGGCATGATTGGGAGAGATGGCACAGTACGTTTTCGTATTGATCTGAGGAAAGATTTGGAAGAAGCTAATGGTGGTAGCTTGGTCACTGGTGACATATCTAACTTGCTTGTGGTCAAGATTCGATTTCTTCATGCCAATTCGGGTGCAGTGATTGAGTTACGTCTCCCGCCCAGAAGTGAGACTGACAAAATGTTAAGTGGTCGCGATGATGAGGAGATTGTGTTTGGGGCGGGTAGACGAGATGATGCAGCCAAAGAAAACATTGATCGTACTCGTTATCTTTTCGATGAGATTGATAATGACGATGAAGAGGAGGAGAGTGATGACGAACCAAACGAGTATGTGGAAGATGGATTTTTGGTGTATGGGTCACCGGAAAGCGACGAGGAAGAAGCCGATTCTGGCCGAAGTGAGGAGAGCTTCTCTGTTAATGATGACGACGATGGCGAATGTCAAATTTGTCAGAGTGGAGGAGATCTGATTGTATGCGATGGTGGCAATCACGGAGGTGGTTGCGGCCACATGTACCATGTCCAATGTATTGGTCGAAGGATTGTTCCTCCAGGTGAGTCAAGTCTAGGCAAGTCCTACCACGTGTGATTGTCAACTCACATATCGATGTGTTCGATCAATACAGGAGACTGGATTTGCCGCCGGTGCGCACATGGATTAGGATTGGCTGTTGGCTTAGAGGGCCACGAATATAAATTAGTTGAGGAGTGCGAGGGAACCCAGTCCAGGTCTTTTGCAGTTGACGATTCAGATGAGGATGACGATGTAGCTATTGTTTCCAATAGGAATATGAAGAGGATTAGAAGAACAATTATTGATACTCCAGAGAGCAATAGTGACTCCGAGTGACAGGAAGGCTAGGCGCAGTGCGCAGTTATTGGTGTCCCCTTGTTGAAGCGCCTTTCTTCAGTTTAGTGCGATTCGAACTGCAATGGAGAAGAGGTGTGGTCTCCGTCAAATGGAAGGAATGAACCCACCTTGAGAGAAACTCTTCTAGAGAGAGCATTGATACCCTTCCGTTAATGATAATAATTGTGAAGAATCATTCACCTGTCCTTGCTTTCGACCCTCTATCGTATTATTACGCGGACTCACGAACCGCACGTGAGGCTGGGATTATATTCGGATCGCGCTATCGCGGGGAAGCAAGACTTCCCCCCACTTTCTTGTAAATGCTCGTCCCGCCTACCCATTCCCCAAAATTCGGATTATATTGACGCGTATTGCTGCGTAGCCAGATAGAAATGGGTTATGAGCTCATGTTCTATATCGCAATACATAAAATCTCTTCCCGAGCGTCTGGGACGAGGGCCCTTCCCAGGTCGCTGGGAAGCCATTTTTCTATCACTGTATTGGACACGTGGCACCGGCATGAGTAATATCTTACGTAATAATCCTGCTTTTCACTGTCGCACCATGACGAATCTTTGGGAAGATATTCGTGCAGAGATGCTTGCTGACATGCCGACATACCAGAGAGTGCGGCAACAAATATTGAAAGAGATCAACGACCCTGACCTTTCTCTCTTTCGAAATCGTCTTCGCACGCAAGATATCGCAAATTTCAATTGCGCTACCGGTTCCTTCGAGCCCGACGACGCCGCCGCTACTGCCATCGATGACGTCGATGACGACGTGGATGTCGATCCTACTGCTGTCAAGAAAAAGCGTAAGGTTCCCAATCGACGATCATACCACTACACAATTGGGGATTATCGGAACTCAACCTACTACCAGAAGTTCCTCAGTGATGCTGTTGTACGCGTCCCAGAACAAAGTGACACGACTGTTCGCGAATTAACAAGAAGGATATCCTTGAACCCAAAAAGTACATTTCGTGCTTGGTTCCGGATTCCTCTCTACAAGGTTGAGGAGATCTGTTCGCGAATTATCTCCGAAAAAATACTGACGTTGAGCCACCACTGCCGTTCTGCGGAGCAGCTACAAATTAAGTCGGAGTTACTGGTGCTGGGATCGCTGGCTATTCTAGGTGGTGTTTATACACAGTTCCGTCAAGTACCAACTCTCACCAACATCTGCGCTACCGAACATAGCAACTTCTTCCTTCGATTTGTCGATTTTATGTATGGCATTCGGTCAGAGTATATTTACATGCCAAGGAATGACGCTGAGCTGGAGGAAGTAATGGGGAGATATGAGGAAATGGGTCTTCCAGGTGCAATGGGTTCGGTGGATGTTGTTCATGTCAAATGGTCCAATTGTCCTTCAGGAGATTACAATCGTGCAAAGGGGAAGGAGTCATATCCATCTCTTGCTTTTGAATGCATCTCCGACTTTGACAGGCGAATTTGTAGCATCTATGGACCACAGTTCGGCTCAAGAAATGACAAGCATATTGTTAAGAATGATATCAATGTTCATTCTGTTTCTGACGATGACTTGTACTGCTCGGTGGAATGGAAGTACTTTGATGACGACGGAAATATTGCTCTCGAAAAAGGAGCGTACTTAATATGCGACAACGGGTATTTGCAGTGGCCGACGTTGATCTGTCCTTATATGAGGTCAGAGACAAATGGACCATTTGAAACATGTTACTCTGGTAATTTGGAAAGTGTTCGCAAAGATGTCGAATGTGTGTTTGGAATTCTGAAAGGTAGGTTTGGTTACCTCGATCGCGGTTTCAAACATCGTCGGATTCTTGTTTGTGAAAAGGTATTTGTTGCATGTTGTGTATTGCACAACATGATGCTTGACGAGATGAAGAGAGAGCCACCAACGGAACGCGTCGGTCGAGGATGCTGCATGCCTGATTGTGGTCTTTGGTTAGCCGGTCCGACAGAACTAACCGATGATGAGTTGAATCCACATACAAAGATCGAAAAACAATTACGAAAAGAGTTTCATCGACGTCGGAACATATTAGCAAAGCATGTTTGGTGGTGGAAAGTAAAGTGTAAAAATGGAGAGATAACTTCGACCACATCCAATTAATTACTTAGAAACTTTTAAACATGTGCAGTAATCATGTACCCAGATCTCGACGCTTTTTCATGATCGGAAGTTCATTGAGCATCTCAAATACTGTCGAATCGTACTCTTTCTCGCCACGTCCTTCCTCTTCCCCTTCTTTGTTGTACGCATTGACGAAGGAAGACTTAAACTCTTTCATCATCATTAATTGCTCTTTCACGACCTCACACTCCTGTAGCTCCACATTCTTTTCCATCATGGTTGCCTTCGACGCCATCATAGACTCCTCATGTTTTCCACGCTGTGTTTGTGGAGCTGACTTTGCAGTTTCGACATCCTTTAGTCTTCCCTCTTTTACTTTCTCTCGAATGGTTGCACGAGTATCGCCAGCACTAGCATCGGTCGGATTTTGAATGGTGTCAGGATTGTGTCTGTGAACCAATGCCGCAAGAAGGTAGAAGCATCCCTTGTTTGGTGTAATCCACCATCCGGGCGGCATATCATGCTGAATGTCCGCATCGCACATGTACTGGTTACAGAAGTCCTAATAAAAATGAAAGGAAAGTATGGCAAGAACTGTCGTCGTGTACGAGAGTAAAATACATTGATTATAATGCATAAACTTACCTCCCCCTTTTCGGCCTTGTACTGTTCCAGGATAAACGCATTCCTGACATCAATTATGTCACGTCCACTGGGTAGCTTCGAGATTGTTGGTAGTCGACGAGTGATCGCTTGTACCTTACCTTTAATTTCCATGGTCTTCGTATAATGACCTGATGCACTACCCTCTTTCGCCTTCGAGTTATAAAACCTGATCGACATTTGCTCTTGCAATCCAAAGTCGGCAAAACGAGACGAGGGAATTGCTCGAATTAAAGTCCTGTAACGATTGAAAATCTTGTCCTTCAATTCAGTGAGCTTCATTGTATTTTCATTACGACAAAGAGTCTCGGCCTCAAGCATGTAAACAAATTCCACCGCTTGACGATTGGCGCTGGTAATTGGGGCGCGATCCATGTAATAGCTGCAACGCTCGTTGATTGGAAAATCATCACCGGAAGAGAATCCATGCATTCCATCTTCATCATCATCATTACCATTATCAGTGCCGCCAAAATAATCCGCCAGGTTCTCTCCCTCTACCTCATCGTCTTCCCCTCCCTCATTATGGAGTTCACCACTTACGCTAGTAGTTTTTCCACGTTTATTTGTAGAAATGGATTTCACCGATGGAGTGGATGAGGAATTACTCGTTTCAGAGTAGCTTCCATCATCAGTCAATTGACTCTCAACCCTTTTTTTGCATGTTGGTACTTGGACGATTGGTAAGTCGGGTGAGAGCAGCGGTTGCGACATATCGAGGTCTTCTTGTTCGGGAAGGGGGGGAAGGGTAGGCACGTGAGGTCGTGTCGCACCAGCAGCCGTGATGCTACTTTGCCTCTGTCGCTCCTGGATGCGAGGGGAGTGGCGAACTTCATGAAAAGATGACGAGCGGGCAGACTTTTCGCTGACCGAAGACGACGATGACAACGCACCGACACCACGAGTAACACCAGGCGGTGCCCGTGAGCCGGCGGTAACTGCCCCACGTCCGGCAGTGCGCCCAGCACTGCTCCTATTTGATGCGCTGCGTCCGGCAGCACTCCTCATGATTTGCGATCTTTGGAAATCGGTGGTGATGGGGATAAGGGGACTCCCGCCAAAACCCTCTCCTCAACGCAGTGATTATATTGATTTTGTTGAAGCTATGCGGGAACGCGTATCCACGGGAAGAGTAAGAAAAAAGAAACAGGAAAAGTAACTAATTAAGCTGGTACATAGCCAATAGGGCAATAGCGCGATCCGAATATAATCCCAGCCTGAATGGCGAGTCCACGTGGATGGCGAATAGAGGTTGATGATAAAACATAAAACAAGGAGACCACAACAACATCATAGGCATAATTAACTTTTAGTACCCTGACATTGACATGCATGACCATGACGACTTCGGGTGAATCGCCGTCACCACCAAAATCCTGGCATCAATTCTTGCGATCCCCTGCCATATCCTATCCGGCTTCGAACTCAAAATCGGTTTCAGTACAATCGTCATCACCATCACAGCCCTCCCGTTGTTCTCACGAATATTATTGGCATCCACAACTTCTTGAGAGATGGCAAGCGATCGGAATCGGTGACATTGATATCACTACTAGTGATGGACATCGCATTTACCATGATGACGGTGACGCTGCTTCTAGTGGCAAAAGTGAAACCGGAATTGGAATAACAAGCATCAACTATGCATCATACATTTTGATGGCGACATACCTCGCGGAGAAATTGAGACACCTGCTATCTTTGGCTCCAGTCGAATTCACATGTTCACACAATCATCTTCAACATCATTGCAGCTCGCCTCTTATGACGGAGGAGGTTGAAAACCACAAAGATATCAATAGAGGTCTTCAAAAAGTTGGCATCGCCATACCCGAAGGACCATTCCTTCCATTATACATCCTTGCGGTGCATTCGCTAAATGTGGCTGTTGGTGAAGACTGGCTCGGTTTAGTTGACGACAGCGACAGCGACAACGACGACCATGCAAATAATGAAGCAAAAACACGCAGGTGTCAGGGGGTAGTAATTATACCAATGGAGACAGATGAGGCTCCAGACAGGTTAAAGCTCATGTTAGCCGATTCGCAACCCGATTTGATACTAGTGGCACCGGGGAATGACTGGGCAAGGATGAATACTGCCGTGCAGAAGATTATTTCTACATCTTCTGCCACCGCAGCCAGCAGTTGCCTATCTACACAATTCTGCACTCAATTGGTGGATTTTGTTCAATTGATGGAAGACGTATGGACCTCCCTTTGTATCCACGCTGAGCAAAACTGTATGGAACATCTTTGGCCACCTGAAATAAGAAATGATGCACTTGATTCGCTACGATATTCACATTCTATCCATGGATGTTTTGATGTGGCCAGATTGGTAGCGCTGGGAGTGGTTCGTTTGTCATCATCGTCGTCTCCTACTGCTGCGGTCATCGAATCATTGCCCAAATCATCGTCATCGCTGCGAAACTGCAAACCACGACAACTAATATCTCACATCGTCTACACAAGTGGAACTACAGGAAGACCAAAGGGATGTGTTTCATCCATCGCATCTCTGCAGAACTACATTCGCGCAAAGAACTTAGCCCATTCAATTGACAGTCAGTCAAGAGTCCTCCTGGCAAGCGCAATAACGTTTGATCCCTGTTTTTCAGACATATTGGCAGTCTGTGTCGGCAATGCTACTTTGTGTGTGGTTACAAGAGAACAGCTCTACAGTCGCGAAGAGATCGAGGACGAGAAAGAGAATGCGGAACGTAGTTGTAGGAATAATGAACATGGAAGTTATCGTGGACTTACCAAGCTGGTGAGACAATTGGAAATATCACACGTTTTGTGCACCCCTACTCTTTGGGCAACCGTGGAAGGCACTCCTCCGAACAATGCTCCAACGTTGCAGATTGTCGCGCTAGGGGGAGAGCCAATTCCAAAAACAATAATTAAGAAGTGGGCTCGCAGACGGAATGCTCAGGATGGGAAATGGGACCGGGAGTATCCTCGCCTATGTTCAACCTACGGTGTCACTGAGGCGTGTGTGTATCAAACTTTTGGAGAGGTTGTTTCAGATGATAGTTGGAAGAGCAACGCAGAATTCTGCGACGATGTGAATGGGGTGACCAAAGCGCCAAAGACGAGTTTAGGTCAATGCGTAGGATTACCTTTCTTCGGTACAAACATTCATATTTGTTATCCGCATTCAGAAGATGAATGTGTTGATCAATTCATGAATCCTCTGGTATTGAAGCACGTTGAGCCGGATGCATCATTATCAGAACCCGCAATAGGAGAAGTGGTTTTATCTGGATCTCAAGTGGACATGAAGAGTTCATACCTCAATTCGGATGTTACATCGCACGTATTCATACAACGTCGTGATGTTGGAGCAGGTTTTGGAAACGACTCTTACTTTTATCGAACGGGTGATCTTGGATACATCGATCGAGTATCTGGCAATCTTCACATATTGGGTCGAATTCAAGGCGACAATATGGTGAAAATTAATGGAGTTCGCATTGAGCTATCAGAGATTGAACACGCAGTAATTGACGAAGAATTGGATGGCGATGAAGAGGGCGGGCTCATTGTTGATTGCATCGCCGCTCTCATTGTTTGCTCGTCGACGAGTTCTGACAACGATGAACACGAACACAAACAGCTAGCTGCATATTGTCTACTCTCAGCTGCCAGTAAATCACAACTTGGGTTTTCAGCTGAGCATCTAAAAACTGGTGTTATTATTCCTCCTGGCCCGCTGATGTCAGTCTTGAGAGCGCGATGCAATCGACGGGTCCGGAAAGGATGCACACCGAGCTTTTTCGTTCTCATTGATCGGATTCCACTATCACCTACTGGGAAACGATGCCGTTCATCGCTACCAAATCTCGCAAATTGTTCAATCCTGAATGCTTCAATAAATGGTAAAGAAAATAGAAGACTTTGGGATAGTGGTGAGGCAGGAACGATTGTTGCAGATGCGATATGTGAGTGTCTCAACTTGCAACCTTGTCAGCGGCCGTTAGTTACGTTGAGTAAGTCAATGATGTATGAATACACCCAATTGAGCGCTTCCTCTCCATTCTAAAAATCCATGTGTGATTACAGATGCAAACTTTTTCGATCTTGGAGGTGACTCTTTAGCGGCGACTCGTGTCGTTCGAAGAATATATGCAATTCATCATGGCATTTTAGACTCGAGAAATCTTGGGGGTCCAACTGGTACTCTTTCTGGTATTTTTTCACCAAAGTATCTTCTTCAATCAAATACACTTGGCGACTTCGTTGATCATCTTGTTTCTAAGTCAATATTTCAGACCGCAGAAGATGCAGGCATTGTCCGGAATGTGAATGAAGCTAAGAAGAATGACTATGATTTCGATCACAACATAGACTCTGGCCACAATGAATCGGAAACCGTTGCAGATCCGTTATATAAAAGTTTGATCGAAGCAATAACACTAGGGTACACTTCTGTTGCCTCAGCACTGTTAGATCTAGGAGTTGATCTGAATAGCCAATCCAATGAAGCCAGGCTGGGAAAGGTCACAGACCGCAAGCAACAACGATCGTTATTCAAGAGTAATCCGCTTCATTTGGCTTGTTTGCGCGGAAATCCATACCTAGTCAAAAAGTTGCTACAAAATGGTAAGTCAATCTTTACCTGACAATAGTGTTGCGGTGTTGCTGATTAAACTGACTTGATGATCCTTCTCCACATTAGGATGCAAAGCTAATAGACCTGATGCAAGCGGATCTTTTCCAATCCATCTAGCATGTTCACGAATAGAAGGCAAAGTTGATAGTGACGAAGAAGACCACAAAAGACTTTTGTGTGTCAAACATCTTCTAGACACTGGGAAAACACCGCTCACGATTAAAGACGGAAATAGGCAAACAATACTTCACAGTGCAGCACGTTCCGGACACAGACAATTACTGCAGTATTTGATCGACCGATGGCGAGAAACAACTGCGACCCTCGGCATACATTTCAAATCACACAACAACATTCCAGGACGAATATTTGATTGGCAAGACAGATGGTTTCGAACCCCTGTTCATTGGGCTGTACTGAACCAACGAACAGCAGCACTTCAAATCTTACTTGATGGCGGATGCAGTGCATTCCCTGCCAAGCCAAAACGCGGCGTGTCGGCTCGTGCAACGAATGTCCTGATAGAAACGCCACTAGAAATGTGTTTGAGATTGTATGGTGACTCAGCTGTGGGAGCTGAGATTAGCAGCTTACTCCGTAATGCTGAATATTGATGAGGAGAGGATTAGGAATATTGGCACATAACGAGTCTTGATGTGACATCTCAATCTTGCAACCGTAACTGCACAAAATCCAATGTTGAACACTACACACTACGAGCGACATCTATTCCCCACTTCCGTTTGAAAGCAAAGCAAACGTCAATAAATCTCGTCGTTGCTCTTGGCATCTTACATCTACATACTCTGTTTTGCAATAGTATGTCAACATAAAAATAAACTGAACGCGTGATTGCGATAAGTAATTTCTTGATCTGGTGAATTTACTAATCCGAGAGTATTGAATATATCTTTTCAGTGATGCGTTTGAGAGATTGTTTTTCGGGTCCATCCGACCCAAGAGACAAAGAACTTTCTTCCATCTCCACCATATGATTGCGACTGCGGATGAAATTCCACTGAACATAATTTGTCACGATTCCATAAACGACATCCAACCCCCCCAGTTCTGCTGCAACTTCACACCCGACCAAATCCTGTGCCATGCCTTGTTCAATATCATCTTTTTTCGCTTCAACAATGCAGATGACTTTGTTTCCCCGTCTTAATATGAATTCAAAATGGCCATGAGCTTTAACATATTCTCCAACCAAATCCTCCTCGGCGACAATTTCAACATCTCCATCAAGGAGGAAGCAAACACACACCAAAACAGGAGCGATGAAATGAAGACGCTTAGCTTCCTTCCCAGTGGTAATAGGCCCAAAGCACTGGGTGGTGTATGAGAGATATCGTGCAAGGAAATCGATCTGGGCGTCATCAACGGCTCGTTGCGGTTGAACATATCTGGTTGGGTTGAAAATAGATTTAACTTGATTCCAGGTGATGGAAGAATATGAAGTGGAATCGTTTATTTTCGACTTTTCAAGTTGCAATCGAGTACTTCGTTGAGTTCGTCCCATCGCTGTTTTCTCCGGTGATCTGGCTCTTTTCCAGAACAGGAATCTGTGGTGCTCTGGTCAGTGCTGCTACTGCTAGCGTTCCTTGATGATGAGGGGACGACCACAACTAGCATATCCTCCTTGCTTCCTAGACCATGGAGAGTTTGAGTGGGATCTAATGGCTGCCACTCCGTGTGCCCGTCGTACTCGTCATATTTAGCATTTGAATTTCTTCTTGAGAAGGCGGCTTTGTTCTTGTAGACGAGTAGGTCGGCAGCGTCGAACGAAATGAGTTTGTTGGAGTGTTCGAGCTGGGCAAATTTTCGAAACTGAGCGACGACAGCGCCAGGAGGAAGTGCCACAGCTTCGGCAGTAGTTCCCTTGTATGGTTGACCGGTAGTGGAGTCCAATAGTAGAAACCAAACGAGAGGAGGTGGTGAAGGGAGGGGAGACGTAGTCGAAGTCGATGAATGTTGCCGCTGAATAAGGATACTGCTACTACTATTTGAGGGGAAATGAAGAGGGTCAGGTGTGAACGCTTTAGTCACCCGATAGCTGCGACGATTGCCCACACATCTGTTGAAGACAGAGGAGAGCTTGTTATTTCTCCCCAGCATGGTCTCAGCATTCAACACAGAAAATAATAAACGAGAGGTGTTTATTTTGGTAGCGGCGGGTGGACTTACGGTTACGGCGCATTCTTGGCCATAAAATTGCGGGAGCTCAAAAAATGCGCAGGAACGGCGTTGATGATCGCTTTCTCCTCGCTATTGATTCGATCGCCGAACTTGACAGCACGACGGCCGTGAGAAGCAGCTACGACGACGGACGTACGATGGTGGATGC